>JAVSBS010020891.1:0-14411 GCA_033124195.1 Coracias cyanogaster
CCGATCTCATCCCACCTGGAAAGCAGGGAGCGTGGAGAAGGGCTGAGTTGGTGCGGAGCAGGCTGTTGTGGCTTATGCAGATGCTCAAGTCCCTGAAGCTGTGGCAGTTCTGGGGGAAGTAATTCAATTAACACTCGGGGTGTTGGGAACAGGCTGTGCAGGCTGGGAGAGGAGGAATGCTAACGAAGGAGGGCTTGGGAATGCTGCTGGGTTAGAGTGCCGATCCCAGGCTGCTCCCAGCGCCTGGTTTTCCCTAGCAGATGGAATGGCTCTGGGCAGTGGGGAGATGAGGTGAGAATTAGGGCAGCCTTCCTGCCTCCAGTGCCTGATGTAAGGAGAGGGCTTTGAAATGGCTCTTGGCACTGAATCGGTGGTCCATTTGAAAAGGCCTGCAGAAGAGGTGTCATCCCCACTGTGGCATGCCAGCTGCCACCTCCCCAGGTTCCTGTGTCTGCGGGAGGCAGGATGACCCCTGTGCCCTCTCTGCTCACGTGAGCTTCTCCATCCCACCTGCACCAACTGCCTTTGTCCCAGCAAAAAGCTGCTTTTGGGGTCTTCCTGGCTCCACAGCCCATCCTGTTCCTCCAGTGAGCATCTGGTTGAGCTGGGAGCTGGCAGCGGAGACCAAGCCATGATGCCTGCAGATCACAGGACCAGGCTGCCCAGGACTAAAAAGCCTCTTTAGCCCTCCCTGTATAAGGAGGGAAACCTAGGCCCAGAGCTGCAGGGTGGGGGGCTGCAGCCAAAGGGCTCAGGCTGGGGAGGGAAGCCCTGGTTCAGGAGCAGAACCAGCTGTGCCAGCTCCGGCCGCAGCGGGAAGTGATGGCAGTGCCCAGTGGCACACAGGGATCACACACACAGCTTCTCCCCGGGGCAGTGAGCCCATCCGGACAGGGGAGGCCATCTGCTTGCCCACAGAGAGGTGAGCAGAGGTGGGCTCTAGAGCCCCTGTGCCAAAAATGGCTCAAGGCAGGGCTACCTTTGCAGCCTGGGAAGCACCAGCACCTCGAAGATGAACCAACCGTTGTATTTGGGATGCCTTTGCAGGGATATATTTGGGAAGCCTTTGCAGTCTCAGGTACTGTTGTGACAACTGGGTGCAGTCACCCCAAGGATGTGGGCATAGGGCTACAGGAGGAGAGCTGTGGCCATGGGTGTCTGTCTCCTTTGCCAGGCTGGGCAGCAGGAAAAGGTGGCCGTCACAGGAGACAACAAGAAGTCAGGAGGCTGCACCTCCTCCCCACCATGCTTGCTCCTTAACTCCTGTGGAATCTGGAAAGCCCCGGAGTGCTCTCCAGCCAGCAAAGTGACCTTGGGTACAAGACAGGAGCCCAGAGGTATCTGCCTTTTGCTGCCAGGTGGATGAAGCACCTTGTGCCAGGGGCTAAGGAAGCCCTAGGGGAAAAGGTGCATTACCCTGGGACCACTGGCTTGGTGGCTCACTGCCTAGGGACCCCCTGGGTCATGGCAGGGCAGCGACACACTGGGCAGGGGCTGGCACACTGGCTGAGCTATTTGTGGTGGGTAGCATTGCCTAGCTGCTCCAGCTGACTCACGTCACATCAGGGCCAGGCTACCTTCCCAGCAGCGTGAAGCTTCCCCCCAGCTGGTGGCACTGGGCCAAGCTGTGGCAAGGGCAGGCAGCGGGGGGCACAGATTATAAGGCTACAGCAAAGAAGGAGCAGCTCCCAGCGGGATGCTTCCCTCCTCAGCTTCATGCCAGCCACCTGCCTGGCCTCAGCTCCTTGCCCAGGGACGCTCCAGCTCCAGCTCCTGTGCAGGGGCTTGGAGGAGGCCCAGAGATGGTGGGGTCTGGCTGCAGGGATGTGCTGAGCCACAGGCAGGAGGGCAGTAGGCTTAGTCCCTTGTGTCTGGGCAAGTGTCACCAAGTTGGTGGTGCTAACAGCGCTGTTGGCCTAGCCAGGCTTGCCTTGTTTGCTAAATCTTTAAGATCAAGGGTTTAACCTTATCAGTGGTTGGAAAAATACGGCACCATTTCTCTGGGGCAAAGTATCTTGATCCCTGCAGAAATCCCAGATGCGTCTCCTTTTCCTTGGCCCCACTCAGCAGCTCCCCAGTGCTGGTGTCCGGCCCTTTGGCATGGGGGCCTGCAGGACCCTTTGGGGCAGGGAGCACCCCATACCTTGTGCATGACCTGGGCTCCTAGCTGGACCCATCTTCCCTCCGAAATCACAGTTTGCACAGAGCCAAGCGCACCAGCATGCTGCCAGCATTGAGGAGCTGGCACTTCCCCTTTCAGGGTGCACCTGGGCACGGGCTGACCTCCCAGTGGGCAGAATGCGAGGAAAGCTACCACTGGAGCACAGACCTCTGTGTCTCCTTGAGGCTGGAGAATGTCTTCTGTGCACATCCAGGTGGTTCAGGAGCAATTAGTCACCTACCAGTGAGGGGGGGGCAGGCTGCCTCTCTGTCCCTGCCAAGGTGGAAGCTCTTCACCACCCGAGCAAGCCTTTGAGGTGGCTCCTGGCACTCCTGGCACAGCCCTGTCCCCTTGCAGGCTGTATCTGATGGGCACACTGCCCACCAGCCTTTCCTGGGAAAGGGCAGGGCTTTAGCAGCGGCACAGCCCTAGGGCAGGGGTTGGACCTGAACTGGCTCCTGCACATCCAGGGCGTCCGACGGGGGCAAGGAAAAGAGGCTGCAGCCCCATGGCAGAGACCTACCCCCATCCATGGTGATGCACCCACGGCAGCTTGTGCTTTTACATGGGGCGGGTCCAACGGAAGGGCCGAGGAGGAGGCGAGAGGTGCGCATTCCCAGGAAGCAGGTACCACCTGGCAGCCCTGGCACAGTGGTCCTGCAGGCCTATGCCAGGCACAGCTCCAGCCAGGGGCTCATCTGGCAGCTCTGCGGCAGCAGGGACATCGGCAGCAGCCGGCTGCTGGCTGGGAAGGGGGGGCCATAATGACGGTCCATCTCAGCAGAGGTAGCAAAGCATGAAAGCAATTTCACACTTTATTAGACAATTCAGGTGCTGGCTGTGCAAGCCTGGAGCGAGAACTGCTACTCACACCTCGGCTTCCGTCTCGCAGGCCCAGGGCAGCTCTCCGCGGGGCTCAGCCACGCAGCACGGTGTGGATGGCAGCTGGCAGCACAGCGAGCAGGGCCAGCATGGGATGCTGGAGGCCAGGGTGCCAGGGCTGCAGGCTGCTTCTCTGGGCCACCCTGCTCCCACCTGCGGGTGGGTGCCTGGGAACCAGGCAGTTGCAGCCTGGCTCTGCTCAGAGCCAGCTCAGCCTGGCCACAGTGGGGAACTGGAGCACCATGCCTGCAAGCACAGCTCGGCTAGGGCTGGCTGTGCCCTTCAGCCCAGGACAGCCGCCCTGCTCCTGCTGAGTCCCCCCTGGCTTCCGTCCTCGCCTGCCCACTGCAGTCTGGCTGCACCCCTACTCCCCTTCTGGCACCCCACTGTGAGGGGATGAGCTCAGTTTTGGGAGCCCGGGCTTGAGGCTTCCCAGGCATTTACTTTCCTTTCATGCATCCCGGCTGCCTGGGTGCCCCAGCAGAGCCAGCGGGCATGCTGACACTGGGCACGCGGCCATCCATGTGTCTCCATCTGAAGATGCGCTTTGCAGCTCCCCACCCTGCCCGCAGCCATAGCCGTGTCCCCAGGGACCAGCTCACCCCACAAAGCAAGGGAGAGTGGAGTCAGAGCTGCCACCATTCTGCTCTCCAGCATGTGGCCAGGCTAGCGCCGTGCATGCCAGGGACACGGCTGTGTGCTGTCGCTCCACGGGTGGATGCTATCCAAATGCCTGCACGTCCAGGATATGAATCAGCCTGGACAGGAGTGCGGCAGCCGCTCCTGGACAATCTGAGCTGCTCTGGCAGCCAGGCTGTGCCAGCGCCAAGCCCCTTGCAGGTGGGTGGGCAGGTTGCACTCAGCAGCGCCTGCCCAGCTCCGCTGCCACCTTGCAGATCAGCCCTGGGCATGGCAAGACCTCAGCCTGGCGTGTGTTTCCCTCCACCTTACACGGCTCTGCTCCCATGGTACCAAGCCATGGCACAGTAGCACCTGGCTGGGGCCATGCCTAACCTTGACCTGACCTCCTGGCGAGGAGCTGTCCCTGCCCAGCTGTCCCTCTGTGCCCTGAGCATGTTCCACCGGGCCAGCCAGAGCATTCCTCCTGGGAGAGCTGCCCTTGCTGGGCTATTTAAAGGCACACTTGTGCCCTTTATTTCCCCTCATGTTTAGGCTGGAAGAGCCCTGTACCCTCTGGTGCCTCTGAGGGGGGACTTCCAGGATTGGGGCAGCAGCAGGTGCAACAAGTTTGGGTGAAATCATGAGAGAAGTGAGGGATGTTAGTAGCCTGGGTCCTGCAGCCAAGTACTAGGCCATGTCCTGAGGATAGGCCCCATGGGGAAGGTCCCATGGCCATTAAGGTTGGCAGCAACACTGGTGGGTACTGCAGCACCCAGATCACCCCTTCAGGTCCAGAACCCGAAGGAGCTGCACTAATTCCCTTATTCCTAGCAGGGATGTCCACAGAGCACTGCAGACACTGCTGGGACCTCGGGATAGGCAGGGCACTGGTGTCACCACTGCTGGGCACGGTGCTGGCTGGCTCAGCACCACACGAAGGAGCCTCTTGGTGCCTCAGCTTCACCCAGCTTGGAGCACAACTGCATTATCTGCTGGTGGCTGACACAAGCAGCGTGACTGTAATGTGCTGCCACCTCCTGCAGAGCACTGGTGTGTGGCTCATGTATGTCTCCTGGTGGGACGTGCAGGGACTGTTTCCACCTTGCCCTTCATGCCTGTCAACCCTGGCAAGACATTTGATGGGTAGAATGGGGACCCAGGAGAAGCAGCGGGAGTCTAGGATGCCTCTCAACAGCCAGCACTAGTAGGGCAAAGAGCTCCTTCTGGTCAGCACTGGTCACACAGGCAGCACTGGCAGTGGCTGGAGGGGGGAAAAGGGGAGCTGTTTCAGAGCACATGAAAGCCAGAGTCCTGGTGAGTGGGATGGGGAAAGCCCAACTGGTTTTATAAGCTGTCTATCAAGTCCTGCGTGCCCTGGGTCTCCTTCCAGTGGGCAGATCAGGGCACAGTCAGCAGCAGTTCTCAGCGTTCCTTGTCCTGCTGTCACCTTTCACCTTCCAAGGGTCCATGGCACCCATGGGCTGTGGAGCAGGACTTGCCTGAGCACTGACTCCTGCCATCATCTGCACTGGCATGGGACTGATTGCATTTGAGCCCCGCTGAGCTGGCAGGAAGGCAGCTCAGGAGGGAAATCCAACCTGATGTGATTTGATTAGGAATGGAAAAATGCAGAGAAGCCATCAGCAGTGAGCTGGAGGTGTGACACCATCACTATGGGGCCAGGGCTGGGCAGGTGAGCCTCAGAAACACAGCCCCAGTGCAGTGGCCCCCATCCCCCCAGCCTGCCAGCTTTCCCATCCTGAGGAGTCCACCGGCCTTCCCCCAAGCTGGGCGTATTCCCAGGCAATGTCCACAGTTCCGGTGCTGCCATCCCCTCCCAGGTTGCCTGTGGGTGAGCATTTGCTCAGGACTTTCAATGCACCTCGGTGGATGTTGCAAGCTCCCAGCCTCCTCACAGGTAAAACCCCAGGACTCTGCAGGTACAAAGAAGGGTGAGCACCACAGGCAGCTCTGCCCCAAACCAGGCACCTGGACCCACGTGTGGGGTGCACAGCGAAAGCAGAGCAGCATCTGCGACCTGTCCCTACCTGCCTGGCACCCACCCATCCCTCCACACATGGTGCAAGCTTGGGTGAGGACATGCCACCTCTGCTCCCCTGCCCAGCCCGCAGCCATGGCCACAGGGCAGCACCGTGGGTACCCACAGCCAGCTGCCAGAGCACATCCTGGGGGGCCCGCGGGCAGCTGAGTGTGCTGCCTTGCTTCCAGGCAAGGTGCCAGAGCTGGCGTGCCAGTGCTCGCAGCCGGGACTTCACATCTTTGGTGTGGGAAGTGGTGGGGCCCAGGGCAGCCAGGACGCCGCCAGGCTTCTGCACCAGTGGGTGCCTCCATGCTCCACTGCCCATGGTGGGCAAGCAGTGTGGCAGTGGGCTGAGCTCTCCCACGGAGGGAGCGTGATGCCTGTCCCTGTGGGCTGTGGCCAGGAGCTCCCAAATTCCCCTCTGATACCTTGTCAGCACTGCCATGGGCATGGCTCCCTGCCCTGAGCCCCATCAGCATCATGTACCAGCATACCATCAGTGTGGTGGATCGCGACAATCAGAGCAAGCCATGGGGAAACTGAGGCACAGAGCCATGGTGCCTCTGGCAGTGGTGGGAAGGAGTGCTGTCTCCACCTCCAGACTAAGCCTTATATCAGGGACCAACCAATTGACACATATGGGTTCTCCCAAAAACCTCTTCCACTGGGGCCTGTGGTTCTGGAGAGCACATATGTGTGAAACCACTGGAGACTTGTATGGGTTGGCAAGAGGGACAGAGCACCCCAAGAGCCCAAGGAGCTGGGCTTTCCATCCCCAACCCTAAGCAACGCCGGCTGGGAAGGCAGCAGTGCACATTTGGCCTCAATGATCTTAAAGCTCTTTTCCAACCAAAACAGTTGGAAACAGTTCCATGACTCAGCAGGTGCCCCAGCACTGCCGAGCGCCCGCTGCCTTGGACTGTCCCACACCAGCCAAGGGCATGGACAACTCAGCTCTGCAGCTCGCCAGCGCCCCAAAACTAGTATTTCCAGTGCTGGCTCTCACCAACCCACAGTCCGGCCCAGGTGGGACACAGCATGGTCAGCAGCACAGGTCAGGCACACAGACAGCATAATACGGTATAACATTAGCTTTCAGTCCCACAAAACAGCACCGTCAGTGTACAGCGAGAACACTTCTCTCACTAGAGCTCCAGCTGCCCCTCCATGGGTCAGTGGCATCAGCCCCACTGTGCTTCGGGGTGAAACCAAGGCCAGGAGCCATGCTCGGTGGCCAGGAAGGCTGGGGAGGCTCCCAGCGGTGGGACTCACTCCAGCACCTGCCCATGATGGGCGGTTCGGCCGGGTGCAGGCCAGTGATTCTGTGACCTTCAGCAAGATGGGAAGGCTGTTCTGCCAAAGGGACTGCAATGGCACCTCAGGGTAGGCACCCAGGCCGGTGTGACACACTGGTGGGGAGCAGGGAGCCATTTCTCCTGGGCTGCTCCACCTCAGTCTCCGCGCTCACACCAGCGATTCCTGAGAGCCTCTTCCCGAGAGGCCCAGATGCTCCGTGTCAGGTTGAAGACCCTGCTCTGCGGTGCTGCACCCTTTGCAGATCAGTCCTGATCTAACCAGGGACAATGCTGTTTCATCACCCCTAGGGACACATTTGTCACTGACATGGATTTCAGTAAACCCCTGGAAAACTGCAGCCACCTGCCCTCACTCCCTCATGCTCCTTTGTTTTGCGCAAACACGTATGGGACATGGCACCCTCACATCTACTCATCAGAACTCTCCCAGCTGCTGCCTCTCACACCAACATCGCCTGGGCTAGCTGCTTCCCACCACTTTTCCAGCCCAGAGCCACCATGGCCACCACCCTCCAGCATCTCCCATGACGAGTTCTCAGGTGCCAAGCAGACAGCTCTCATCCAATGATGCCTGTGTCCTTGGGTGCTGGGCTGGCCGTGCTCACACAGGCAAACTCCAGCCCACAGTGTCCTGCATGGGGATGGTCACCAGGTAGCTGGAGGGCACGTAGCCCCTCTGGCCATTCACCTCCACTAGGCTCCAGTCCTTGCTTCCCTTCTTGTCATGTGGCTCCAGCACAACCACGGGCTGCCCTGCCTGGAGGCTCACTTCCTGTGGACTCCTGGCTGTGAAGGAGAAGCCTGCAACCACCTGCAAAAGGTGGAAGGAGGGAAGAAGTCCTTGCCGGATGCAAGAGTCAAAGAGGGAAAGGACAGACATGGCAGAGCAGGAGCTAGAGAGTACATGGGGCTTGTTTCCAAGAGGGTAGTGCAGTCCTGCTGTTGATGGAGGGACACTGGGGACCCCACCAAGCACAGTTCTCTTGCTCTGTCCATCCCAGGTGTCAGTAAGACAGACACCAGCCCCATGGGGCACTTGGCCAGGGGCTGTGACACTCCCCTGCTGGGCACACAGCTGCACATGTGTGACCATATGTGCGCTGGAAAAGCAGGTTCACCTTCCCACCCACATGCTGCACACAGAGGGACTCGCACGGAGCTGGTGGGTTCTTAGGAATGGCCCTGTGGGGTGTCTTTCCACTCTCACCTGGAAAGCGGGGGTGAAGGTGGCCACCTGGAGTCTGGGAGCTTCAGGTGATGCGTATGAATGTCGTCTTCTGTCTGTGCTGCTCTCCAGGGCTGGCATCTGCATTCCGGGCTGCTGGCTTTGTACCAGGCAATAGGGCTGGAGTTTTCCAGCAGGCACAAACCCTCGGGGACCTAGAGGACACGTACACACACAGGTTATGGGGCCCTGCTGTCCGGCACACGTAGGATTGGTTGGATGAGAGAGGTATGACAACCTGGCTGTTGCCTGGCATGGCACAGCAGCCCTGTTCACACTTGTCCATCACTAGGGGATATTCAGCAGCAAAACCCCCCAAAAAGTGGTTTCAAGATGTTTCTGTCTGTATGGGATTCTCCTTTCCAGCCATGATGAACCATGAGTGCTCCCTCATGGGGAAACCTGAACTTCACAGCTAATGGCTACAGGTGCCACTGGCAAAACAGAGGTGGGTTTGGGCTAAGCAAACCCTGGAAGCGAGGACCTGGGAGGCAATGGCCCACTGTTTCATCCAAGATGAGAAAGTGGTTCGGGTTTGGTTTCTGACCGTGGTGCTGAGGCAGGAGGAGGCTCCCCGTAGTGCTCACAGTACCTCCAGCATCCACCAGCCATCTGCTTGTGTTCCCCTTGGTGTCCACACTTTGCAGCAGAGCTACGATCTGTCCCCTTTGCAAGGTTAGGTCCAAGTCTTTGCTGCCACTGATGTTGCTTGTCACTTGATAAAGTCTGTCTGGGCCATGCTTGCTCACAAGAGAATGGACCTTCCGCTCCTCGGCAGGGTTCAGAGGCTGATGGGGAGCAAGAGACACAGGAGCACTTGAAGAGACAGGCAGCAGACTGAGGCCCTCCATGTACATGTGATCTCCTTTCTACAGGTGCACATCCCAGTGAGAAGTTAAACTCCTTCGCACTATCTGCTCTACCTTGGGGTTTAGGAAATGAGTGTCCAGAACCAGAAGAGCTGAGACAGTTTCATCCCTGGTTATTCCCAGCCAGCCAGTGTCTGGGGCCTGAGGGAAATACTGCGACTGTGGAAGTTCCCCATGCCACTTGCTGAGCCAGCCTCCCCCCGCAAGGAGATGTTCTGCATTGGCAAGCCACAGTCCTATCTCTTCACCCAGCTGGCCTGAGACACTCCCTTCCCAGCTCCTACCTGTGTCACAGGGCTCGGTGTGACCGTCTCAAACGTCTGGCAGAAGGTACGGATCTGAGCTCCAGACTGCTGCAAGGTGTCTTCCACCATCTTCCAGAAATTGGGCAGAGGCATGCAGCCATGAGGCATCTGTGAAGAGAGACTCTGAGATCAGAGAGGGCTCTGGGGAGGGGAAGAGCCATGGGCAGGGTCAAAACAAAAGGAGCAGGAAGAAAAGAGGTGGGAAAGCAAGAGAACAGACCTTGTCACTAAAGATGCCCTGTCTCTTTGGCATGGAGAGCTGGTGCTCTCCGGCTTTGAGCCACCTGCCCTGGGCAGAGCAGTCATACACAGGGCTCTTGGGTTGTACCCACCCCACTGCAGCAGTCCCTGGGTATTTCTTTCCCGCCCCAAGCCCATAGTCCTTCCCACCTGAATGAAAAAGGAGACAGCTGGATGTAGCTCCAGGGTAGATGTCTGCAGCATAAGCATCCCAGACTGAGCAAGGGGAATCCACCCTCATGACCAGGTACATACGAGCAGTGCCTGAGAACCTCCACATGGCTGCATCCTGTTCTCATCTTGGTCATGGGTCAGGCCAGGGCCATGCTGTACTACAGGCTCTGGACTGGCCTCACCCACCATGTTTGCAAATGTCAGGCTCAGGAAGTGCTGTGCAGTGAGGACCCCTGGGAGATATCTTCCAGGGGATGGAGGTTCAAGGGATGCTCATTCCTCAGACCACAAGCTGTCTTTCTCCTCCTTGCCTTCCCAGCACAGAGCTCTCGGCAGCTCAGAGTCAACACTGATCTCTCAGGCAGCATACCAATAAATTACCCATGGTGTCCTCAAAGCGGGACAGTTCCTGGCAGTGAAGAAGAGACAGTTTGGCTTTCCCCAGATGAAGGGGAGGAGAGATCACCTACAAATGCCAGAGAGCGGCATGTCTGCAAAGGCAGGCTTGGGCTACAGCAAACCTTCACTGCCCTGACATCTAAGTGATGTCCCAAGCCTGAAGAAGGCAGGTCTGCCTTTGCATGTGCACTGGTTTGGGCACACACGCCAAGGGCTTACTCTCACCTGCTCTAGCTCCTTTTCTGCCTGGTGCAGGACCTGGGCAGCCAAGTCCTGTTGCAGGGCGCTGAGGGAGCACAGTATCTGCCCCAGGAGCTGCAAAGCCACCTGGTTGAACCGTGGGAGCTCGGCCACGAGCAGGGCGTTGATGGCAAGGTAGGTGTTCATGGCTGCTTCCTCATCATATGTCACGCTGCCCATCTCATTCTTCCGCTCCTGGATTTCCTCATAGTCCAGCAGCTTGTCCAGGCGCTTCCTGACCAGCTGCTGTGGCCCCACCAACATGTCTGAGAGGCTGCAGAGGGGCTGGCAGACCAGCCTGTCCAGCCGTCGCTTCTGTGGGGCAAGACAACCCAAACCTCCACAAGAGGCCCCAGACAGGCCCAGCTGTCTGCATGGGTGTAGTGGGTCTGGCTGAGCTGGTTTTCCCCACAGCTGCAGTGTTTTTGTGCTGGGAGCTAGAAGGGTGTTGATAACACTCCCATGTTGTGACTGCTCCTGCACAGCACCAAGGTTCTTCCCAACATTCACCCCCCCTAGGGTGCTGGGGCACTGTCTGACCCAGGAGAAAAGGCCTGGGGACCTGTTGAAGGGCTTGCGTGGAGTGGGGAGCATCTGAGGCATCCTTCCTGAAGACACATAGGATGCCAATCAAAGCAAACTCGTGGTAGAGCAGAGTCATGCATGCCACGATTCAAAACTTGTGATCCATGCAAATGATCAGGTAGGACCCTCATGCACAAGGTCCCAAGGACCAAGGTGGGTGCTACAGTGATAGTCCCATGCAGGTCATAGTGTCCTGGTTTGACTGAGGTCCTCAGTCCCATGTCTGTATGGTTATCCCATATAGCTGCCCTCCCTCCCCATGCTGGCACTCCCTGGGGATGCCAGCGTCCAGGTCTGGGGTTCAGGCTGCCCAGCCACACTCCCCACTGCTCGGAAAACCTCCCTGACTGCACTCAAGGTGGCAGCCATCACCAAAAGGCAATCCTGGAGAACCAAGCAGGGGTGGTGGAAGGAGACAGATGGGAGGCTCTTGGTCTCACAAAGGTGAGTACAGATACCCACAAGGTGTGTGTAGGCTGGATTAAGGTTTGGTGGCAAACAGCTTGTGGGAGTCAAAAGAACGATATGCCTGGTTTCCTGCCATCCTGTGCTCCATTGCAGCCCTGCCTGCATGGCTGGCCATGAACATGTCAGGGGTCTGAAAACACAAACAGTCTTTAATAGCCCAGACCAGCCATACCTGGTGCCTCCACCCCCACCCTGCCCACAGCCCATTTAAGGGCCTTCAGCTCCTACTTGAGCATTGCTGTCGGCAAGCTGGTTTCTGCTTCTGTCTCCAGGGTGGACCCTGGACCTCTATTGTAGATAGCTCAGTTCCTGGATGGATCACCCAGATGGGCACTGCAGTTTGGCTCCAGCCCTAGATGGACTTTAGAGCTGTGTTGTCTGGCCTTGTCTCCTTCTGTTTCCTGGATGGACCCTGGAGCTCATTCTTCACTTCATCTGTCTGTAACTGCTGATGGACCCTATTACCTGCCCCTTCATGTTCAGGCCCCAGGGAACTGTGCCTGTTGGTGAGTACGCTGCCTGTTCTGGGGTCCCCCTAAGCTCTTGGCTGACCTGGAGCCAGTCCCTGCTGTACCCCAGCAGAAGGTGTGAGAGCAATTTTTGGCTGTGATCCAGGAGGAGTCATACAGGGAAGGAGCACTCACAAACTCTGGGAGAACAGTGCAGTGGAGGTATTCTGCAAGGCGGCGGTGCTGCTGGGCAGGTCCCTCATTGATCTGCAGCTCACAGTTGTGTGGGGTGGGCAACAGGAATGCCTGAAAGGGAGAAAACGATCAAGTCTCATGTGCAAAAGCTCCCCAACACCAGCTAACCCATTGGAAACCTATCCCTTTGTTACCAAAGACATACCAATGCCTGAGCCTGGGTGCTCTGTGCTAGGAGCTCAGTGGGGATGATGCTCTGAGCTACTCTTACCTGCAAGCCAGGGAGCTCACTTAGGTGAACAAACCTCTCCCCTTGAGCAGGGGTCATGCATCAGCTTGCAAAAGCACTCCTATCCCAGTAAGGTGGCCCCAGGCAGCTTGCCCCAGCTTGATGTTGCCTCGTGCTTTGCATTTGGGTTTGGTGCTCCAGCAGCTTCATGGAGTTTCTTGTATTTGTGCAGAAAATCTTCCCCTGCCTCTATGGGGAGAGTGAGACTGGTGGAAAAGGGAAGCCGCTGGAGATGGGTTGGGTGGAGATCCTCCTCTGCTTTGAGAGGCTTTGCTCTAATGTTAACTCTGTGGGCAGCTACCTCCTTCCAGCCTGGAGGCAGATTGTAACCTACAGTCTCTAGACCAAGAGAAAGGGGGAGCGCTGAGCTCCTGGAGCCCCAGCTTGCTGCTGGTGCCAAGGAAAGCCTGGCCGCCTGCTCCTCCTGGGCTTGCCTTTGCTGCCTCTTGGAGCACTGCTCCTGCAGTCAAGTCCTGGAGCAGCAGGAGCAGTTTCTGTTTGATCCTCATCAACCATGGCAGCCATGGGCCCCTCTTGAGTGCCCTGGTCTTTGCCCTAGATCCTGTCTTTTTGCCTGTTGTCATGTTTAGGAGACCCTTCCTTTGTAGTCTTTGTTGACACAAGAGGGACTGGAGATGGAAATATAAAAGGGGAAAGGGATTGACCCTTTGAACAGAAGGTGACAGCTTTGAGACCTGTGTGCTTTTCCTCATGGCTACAGGGGCTCTTACGCAAGCAGAGGTGGCTGTGATGATCTTGTGTGAGCCAAGATTTGCCTCCCCTTGTGACGGGGGCACTGGTACAGACAAATTCGCAAGAGGGGACTGCCAGCCAGCACAAAGAGGCCAGACTGTCTCTGCCCTATGAGAACATGTCTCCATCAGCTCCTCAGGATGTCTCTGAGGAGCTTTGAGAAGGAGAGAGACAGGGCATGTGTGCAACCCCACCTGCTTCTGAAGCTGCATCCAAGCCCCAGCATGACTCCCAACCATAGCTTATCTAGGCTGCCCAGCCTATTTGCAGACACTTGATGTCCTGGCTGAAGGCAAGAAGCTAGCTTACAGAAATGAAGCTCATCGAGGGGCAGTGCCAGGCAGGTCCCCAGGAGCACTCAATGTCACAAGGAATGGTCATACCCTCTGGCTGATGCCACATCTCACTGTCATACAAATTGACATATTCATGTCGTCTTTTCTAATCTGATTTTACCCACTCTTTGGGCTACAGGGAATCTTTGTCCCCTCTTCCTCCTTCCTAATCCTATATGGGGAGCCCTTGTCAATATTTTCATGACAACCAACCCTTGAATTGCTGCTTTCTGAATCCTCTGCCATTTCCTGAAACTTTCCTGATAGTACAGTGTCTGGGGATTCCAAGTTCTGCCATTGCTCATACTTTCACTTCCCGCAAATGCCCCAAGGGATTTCCATGAGAAAATCACAGCAACTGCTCAGCTGGATCATCTCAGAAGGGAAGTTTGTTGTTTCCCTGATTTGGGAATGCTTCTGCTTTATACATGTTATGCAAGAATTCCCAGGCTAAACAACACTTAGCCTTCCCCGCTATTTAATGCCTTGAAATGATGATCAGTTTAAGGACTGATTAGTCTCAAATGATACTCAGCTCAGATTGTGTCAACAAAGCCTTGACTTTGTTTTAAGCTCTGCTAGACCTGAGTGATTCTCTGAAGTTGTACAATCCCCCAGTGCAATATCTTTAGCTGAGAGAGGCAAGTCACTGAACATCCCCAACTGACACTGGTTTCCACAGGGCTTGAGAGTATTCTGTAACCCCAAGAAACAGGTTCTGAGGCCTAAATGGGACCAACTCCCTGCAAACTATCAGGGTTTTACCTCTAAATGGCCCAGGTAGGATGCCATGTTCTCCTTCAGTGCAGTCACAATGGACACCACACACTGGAACTTCTCCTCCAGCTCGTCATACTCCCTGTC
>JAVSBS010020895.1:0-24171 GCA_033124195.1 Coracias cyanogaster
ATTACCTGTGAGAAAAGACCAGCACTAACCTCTCTACAATGTCCTTTCAGGTAGTTGTAGAGAGTGATGAGGTCTCCCCTTAGCTTCCTCTTCCTCAAACTAAACAATCCCAGCTCTTTCAATTGCTCATAAGATTTATTCTCCAGGCCTTTCACCAGCTTTGTTGTCCTTAGTTTTATGTATTTTTAGTTCATACCACTGAATATCTTTATTTCTTTGGTTTCTTTCACTATTTATACGTTTTCTCTTTTCTGATATGAAGCGACATTTTTCCTTTGCGGGTCAGTTACTGCAGTAATCCATTGAGCGTCTGCTAGCTCTAATGTTACATTAGTAAAAATCCTTCAGCATCATTAAGGGTGTCACTGAAAAGGGTCCACCCTTCTGGGAAGGTGATGAGCTAGATTTCATTGTAAAATAGCATTAAACATTAAAAGATAGTCTTCTCTCTGTGATCTTGGTGCTGATGGAAAACTTAAAGTATCTGATTGATTAAATGAAACCAGGCTGAGATTAGATAAATTACAGACTTAAATTTTGCAGTTCTACTGTAATCTTGAAAAATTGCAGTACTGAGTTGGGATTACAAGAAAAAGACCACAGTAAGGATTCTAGGAGTGTTACCATATACCAAATGTATTCACTGTATTTATTTTAAATGTGCAAAAAAAGGGATGATGTAAGCTTGCTAAGATAGACACTTGGAGTGATTGAGATTACTTTTCAGCTAACTTACTGAGCATACAGTGTTCTTAAAAGGTTCCAAGTTTTTTCTTAGGTCTGCTTTGAACACAAAACAAAATTTTTTAGGATGTGCAAGTGAGAACTTCCTGAATTTCTGCCCCTGGTGGAAATGTAGCTGGAGGGAGAGGTATGCTAGCCATGAAGAACCATCAAAACTTGGAACATGAAAGCTGTGTGGGTCGCTAAGTTCTAAACACAAAGCAAAGCTTTACAATCTTTGCTGCTGTTGGCAGACAATGGACGTTATTACATACAGTTGAAAATCTGGATTGAAAACTTTTTAAACACAGTTTCTCACAGAGGGATAAAAACACAATTCTGGATTTAGCTCCCAGGGCTAGCAAGGAGTAATTTAGAACATCTCATCTACGTCTCTTACGAACTGGAGTAGAATCTCAGTGCTTTTATTATCATTCAGGTTTTCAGGACAGAACCAAAACCCGGTAGTGGTACATCAGAAACTGTTGAAAGAGGGAGAGGAGGTCAAGTTATGCTAAATAACTGGATTACATTCCCATTATTTGTTATTCCTTTCCCACTTAGTTTTCTTCCTATCTTTAGTATGGCCCTTTTCCCCCATTTGATTACTGCTGTTGTTAATATTTTTTTTTTCCCTTATTCATTTTTATCAGCCCTGATCAGTCTTTGGAAATACTATCTGACTACACTCAGCAGTGTATGCTGGGGAGAACACTGCAGATTCATGCTGTTACATATGATTGCAGCAATCCTGCTTCTCTTGTAAGTAGTTGTGTTAACACTTACATCCTTAGGTGTCCTGTCATTTATTTCCTATTCAGCTGCAATGTCTTCTTTCACACACTTGTGGGGAAGCTAACTTACTCATTAAGGAATTCTCGATCTAGAGTTGTATTTTCTTTAGAGGAGGTTTGCACACATGAAAAACTTTGTTGGGAGCATTCATCTTGGTTCATAGCAAATCCAGAAGCGGCATTCAGGTGGTGTTGACAGGATTGGCAGCTGAAGGGAAGCAGTTCTTTCTAGATAGTCATCCTCTGTGTTTGGAGAAGACTTTGGGGCTAGAAGCTCTTTCGCAGGTAAAAGCAGAAAAACAGGGGACATCAAGTAGGCGATGCTGCAGTAAGGACAAGTGGGTAGGGAGAGAGGGATCACAGGAGAAAGGCAGAGACTCTGGAGTGAGATCATATGAGTATGGCAGTCCCTGGGACAGGAATATCTTTGTATGGAATAGTGTCAGTGCAAGACCTAGCAGCCTTGCTCAAATTACAGCGTTGATCATGAGCATGGTTTGATGTTAGCATTGACTGCCTGAAGGAAGAGGAGGACAGAAGGCTAGGCAGTTACTTTTCATTAGCTTCTGCATAGAAACTTGGCTTTAGGTGTTGACTGCTTGTTTAAGCTTATCGCTAGAACATGTAGTGACTCAAGTAGCAGGGAGGACAAGGTTGAGATCCTGGTTTGAAGAGAGGATTGGATGCAGTAAGGGGGAAAAGGATTGCAGCAGTAGATGGTAGGAGAGAAGGAGATGGGAGAGGTCAATAAAGCAGCAAAGGATTTCAGAGGTAATTGTGGGCAGGGGAGGGACAGACTGATATTTATACTTGTAGAATTCAGTGATATGCCTTTGATCTGACTAGCACAAGCCTGCCTTCAAAGGAAGAGAAAGTGACTGACCTTTTATCACAAGGTGAATGAACTTAACCCATGTTGCCTGTTTTGTAGATTTCTTCACTGGGTTAGTTTTGCAGCCTTATTAAAATGAGACTGGTAAGAAGAGACAATGGAAACATAATTACTTTGGCTTTCTCACTACATCTACCTCAAAGATTCTTTCTTTGTATCTAATTGAGAATTGAATACCAACAACGCATGTTAGCAAAAGAGGCTGCCTAATCAAAGTAACAATTTTTCATCCTATTTATATATGTAGGCAGTTCTAAAGAACCTTGCAGAAGCTGTAAGAGGCCGTTATCATTGCTACTCCTCAAAGGGAGAGGTACGTGACAGTTGGGAGAGGCAATGCATTTTTCTCTCTTTTTGATGATTCTTCACGTTTAGAAGGTAAACTCGTTATCGTCTGAATAGAAGTTTATAGCAAGACCTGGTGCAGGAAGTCTCTGTCATACAAGTTCTGAGGGTGTGGTCAATAAACTGGTGGTTAATTCTCTCTGCAACTGGAAATAATTTCCTAAGAGCACAGTTAATTTTGCAGGTATTGTTCACTGGCTTAAAGCTGATGAATAGGATGAAAGCAGTGTCTTATTGTAGACTGATTCAAAATAATAAAATAATAGCTCGCTTATAAATTATAACTTAGATACATTTACACTTAATTCTGCTATGCCAGGCAGGCTTGTATAGATGTGTGCAAATCAAAGTAAGGAAGCTGTGTTTGGTTGGTGTTTGAATAGAAGTTAACTTCCCCTGCCCCCCTTCTTTTTATATGTTCAGAATTTTGATAGCAGTGATGTTCGTCTGCTACTTCAGGAATCCCAGAAGGCTAAGGACCTACTCAAGATCATCAAACAGACTTTTCAAAGAAGAATTCACGGCTCACTTGTTATTAGAATAGCAGATGTATGTATCTTTTTATTTTCAGATGTACTTTGAAGTATCAAGGTAGACATTTCTAGTGTTGACAATATGGAAAAAAAATGCTATGGTTAATTAGGTATTTTGATAAGTGAACTTTGAATGTTATGTATTTTTAAGAGCAAATTAAGCCCAAAACCAGTAAAGAAGACATTTTGCCAGATATTTTCCAAAATACAGCAAGTTTTATAAACCAACCAAAATGAAATGAAAAAAACATTGTACCGTGATCGTAATGGCAATCTAAGAGAATCGCTAGCTTAACTGCATGCATGGAGTTCCAACATTCCTGTAAGTTAAAAGAATCTCCTGCCTGTTTAAGTTGGACCCTTAAATCAGTTGCAAAATCATAAGGGATTCTTTAAATCCATTACTAGTGTTGAAGGTAGGAAGCTACAGACTGTTACTCATCTGTCTCTCTGTTGGTCCTCTCTTACTGGCACTGTTTCTTCTGTAACAATTGTCTTGGTAATGTTTCTATTTTTATACCTTATTTGACCAACATACAAGAGGTTCTTACCTTGTTTGTTTTTTCTGCAGTGAAGTAACTTCTAAGCGCTCTTGATGAAATATGGATGAGTGAGGAAAAGAATCTTCTGTGATTTTTCTTTTTTTCTATGGAGTGTTTGGATTATTTCTAGTTCTGCTTTGATCTGGTAGAGAGATTATTCGCTCATGTCTTATTTTCACCTTGTGCAGATAGTCCTAAATGGAAATATGCATCTCTCTCTTGCCTTATTCACATCTCCGTACTTGCCAGGGGCCTGGAAGTTTAGAAACTGGCTGAATTCATCTATGGCTGCTAACTTTTAATACTAAAAATCTGGCAGCACTGTTTCACAAATCTGTGAGGAATTTTTTTGTTAAAAGTAGTCTATTCTCTGTCACAACTACTGTAGCAGTTGTGTGAAGTGGACAAATCTTGTCTGAAAGGGGGACTGAAAGTTTCCATTAGATGTCCTTGTGTATCTGGTCATCTGACCTGAGACATTGCAGACAGGAGGCAAATGGGTCATTTGTGACCAGTATTTCTAATTCTGTTTCCCCTCATCTATTTCATATATATCTCTCTTCCAACCTCATAATTACTAAGGACCACATAGACTGCATATGGAGCAGAAGTCACCCTGAAAGGACTTAGAGGGTCCTATATCCCCAAGTAAAAGCATGTCATTTCAGACACTTACTAGTCAAACCTTCTATATGAAAAAAAAGTCTCCACAAACTTCTGCCTATTCATAAAACAAAGGTCTCTTACCCCTTTTTGAAATAAAGGAATTCTAGTGCCCCTTGGGAGTTTTTGTTGAC
Organism: Coracias cyanogaster; assembly: GCA_033124195.1. Lineage (NCBI taxonomy): Eukaryota > Metazoa > Chordata > Aves > Coraciiformes > Coraciidae > Coracias > Coracias cyanogaster. The sequence continues at coordinate 4,627 of JAVSBS010020895.1, forward strand.
TTGTTTCCGGTGGTGTGAATGAAAGTAGAATATGGTTCATTTGAGTCGGTGCAGGTAGAAAATGGAGCAGTAGGGATTTTGATCTGTGTGTAACAAAGGTCCTTTTCCTCCTCACTTTTTTAAGATAAATGATTCACTGTTTTTCTGTCAGTATGTATAACCATGGTGGTTTAATTTCCGTGTGGGCTTTTGCATTGTGGCAAACACAGTGAAGTTAATGGAACGTTGTCCTCCCAGGCCCCATTTTTAGGAGGACCACTGATAGCTATTTTCAAAGTATTTTGCTTGTTGAAATCTCAGTATTTTGGTGAACATAACAAAACTTTTATTCCATGCTGGATGTTTTGGTTTGAGGGTAAAGAAAGAAAATTATGCTAGAACTTGTAAGAGTTTTTTCTTTCCCTTTCAGGTTTCCACAGAATTTGCAAATACAGCACCTTCCAACTTGTTACCAAAGCCTCCAAAGCATGAAGGACCATTAATTATTCAAACACCGTGTGTCCAGGCCAAAGCATCAACAGATTGGTTAAAGACAAATGGATTGAAAGGTAGCACAGAAAGAAAAGCTTAACAGGTATGGAGCATGAATTAAAGATAGAGCACGTGTTTTACTTAATTTCTTTCTTCCTTGCTGTAGCTAAAAAGCTAAACCTTTATCAAGTTTTGGCTCCCAATGCCTTCTCTCCTGTGGAAGAATTTGTACCTATTCTTAAAAAAACAGTATCATCAACTCTACATGAGGTAAGTGATAAGGACCCTTTCTTCCTATTGCTACATTTTTCTAATTAAAATCAGTACTGAGTGAAATTCTACAGGCTTTAACTGAAATTTGAGTCATAGATTCAGATCACGTACTTATGCTATACTTAGGAGTGATTCAAGGAGGAATTCCATGTTAGTGGAGCTTATATAGGCTTCTGTAAACACATAACTGTATTATTTATCCTTCTAGAAAGCAATGATGCAATTTGAATGGTATGATGGAACTGTGAAAAATATCCACGTTGACCTGCCAGTATTGTACACCTATCAGGTGAGTTGTCCATAGTGATTTGGCCTTGTCAGGGCTGGATTACCATCTAGTTATTCCACATGAATTGTGCTGTTAGGTAACCACTGCAGGGATTCAGGTGCAGACAGCTGTCCCTGTAAGTCTGCAGTGTTCTCGTCAGACTTAGGACCCAGGTTCTTGTGGTAGTGAGCAAGGACACTAAGTAAGAGAAAGAGTGTTTTTGCAATCATGAAATGTGTTTGTGTTTACGTTATTTTGTGCAGATATGCATGAATCCCCATGTCCTGTCACTGGACACTCATGTGAAAAGTCCCTCTCCAGCCTTCCTGTAGGTTCCCTTCAGGTATTAGAAGGCAGTTATAAGGTCACCCTGGAGTCTTCTTCAATGATTTTTGCCCGGGTTGCAACCATGGCTGCTGCTGCCTGCACAACCAACCGTTCACACTGTCTCCTCATGGCCAGGTGACTGACCACATCCCCTTTCTCGAGTTTGCTCTGTGCTCAAACTCTGTCCCATTTGATTAGTTTAACCATTAAAAAAAAAAGTTTTGTATTTTCTTTTATTTTGTTGAAAGTCAAACAAGTTTTATGAAGAAGAATGTCTAATTCTTACTGGCTAGACCAGGAAAGACTCAAGGCGTAGAAGGAACATTCTAGGAAGTAGTGCAGGAGCAAGCTTGGATGGTTGCTGTGTGACTTGAAAGATGTGGTGTGATACAAAAGTATGTGCAGAGGCTCGTAACGTAGCAGCAGACCAGAGCCTCAGCGTGTCATAGCAGCCTAGTCCCGCAGATATGTAGGAACGAGAGTCAAGGCTGCTACTAGAGTTTGCTCCTCAACTTGCAGATAAATTACGAACGTTATTAGATTTGCTCTTTTAAGTGTGGAGGAGGTGAAGATACACACCTATACTGGCAACATAATGAGGGCTGCTGGAATTGTTACTGGGCAGTAGTGGTTCTTGAGCATTTCCTCATTGGTCAAATGCAGATCATGAGAGAGTGGGACAGGTTTAGTGGAGTAGAAGCTCCCTGGGGAGATTTGCAGACAGAACGTGTTATAGGGAGGTCTGTTTATTCTTTTTTCTTTTTTCTCTTTCATACCACTCTGCTAGCTGTCCTGACCAAGGGCTATGGGAATGTTTCCAGGCAGGGCAAATATTTATTTTAAATGGAGGAGAGATGAGGAATCTGTAGAAGTCTATAGTCAGACCCCAGAGGAGAGTGTAAAGTTTAACTGGCACACATGAAAGCATCTTCTGGCTCCTTGATCACTGGTAGATGCTTGTGTTTTGTACTCCAGAAGCATGCTACCTTACAGCTTTATTTCTGAGTTCAGTGTCCTTTTCTTCATTTGCCCTCACACATACCACACATATATCAGCTTACAAAGGTCATGTTCTATAGAGTTTGGATAAATTGCCATAATGCCTTCAAATTGATGCCTTCCTGAACACAAGTTCTTGTGTTCAAGCACGATCCATGTTTGAAAATACTGTGTTTATTTTAAATTATGTGTTTTGTTATGGATACTGCCTAGAATTGCTATTGAAGAAATATTAAGCTTGCAAAGACTATTTGGAAACATATTATTTTCTGGTTTTTAATGTATTTCACCACTGTTTTGGGACATACTAGCAAGAAGAAATGTGAAGAAGAGAGTTTAGACCTATAGATTCTTGGTTGTATTTTTATCATTGTATGTTTTTTCTCATGGACTGTATTCTCTTTTCTTTACACAAAATGAAATGCTGCTGTCAAAATGAATGAAAATATTTTTTTTCATCACTATGCTGTTATGTTACATCTGCATTAAGCATGTGGAAGTAAAACCTTGAACTTTCTATTTTTAACTTAAATTTTCAATATTTCATCTATAGAAACTCCTTGCTAAAATGGTAAGAATCTATGAGAAGCGAATCGACTGGCTGTCTGTTGCTAGCAGAAGAATATGGGGGAGTGTTTGTGAAAGGAGGTATCGTACTTTGATAGCCCTTTTTTGTGCGTATTGGTGATCGTTCTAGTTTGCCAGCCTTTGCTTTGTGTGTATGTCAGCACCAAGGAATCCAGGGCAGAAAGTAGTCAGATGTAGAAACAACAGTTGCAGGTATGACCAGTGAAAGCAATCCCGTTTTGAAGACAGATACTGATATTCAGCTCTTCTAATGATTCAGTGAATTTACTGAATCCAGTGGTCATCAGTCAGAACTGTAGTTTCCATGTCACGGGATGAGCCTCTTCAATTTGAGTTAGCTGGCATCTAAGCCTTGGAGAATGTTCTACCTTAAATCACATACAAATAGAACCTGATGTTTCTGGCCAAAGGCAGTGTTTACAGCCAGCTTTCCAACCCAGTGCTGTTAGTATTTATGCCTAGAGTTTTTTTGCACAGCCTCTCATGGGTTCTTATCAGAAGATGAGATTAAACCTACCAGCTACCTTCTGCCTCCACCACTTGTTGAAGTGTATTGTAATGACAAATGTCAGTGTAGATATACTAAAAACCCTAAGACTTTTTTTTTTTTTCCTGCATGAGGTTTGAGTTCTTCATCTGATTATATCTTTGTGGATGATTTTTTTTCACACTGTCTGTGAGGCCTTACCCAACCTTAGTTGCACAATTGCTCTTTTTGTCCTGTTTACAAATTTTAAATACGAAGTTTCAGACAAAAGGAACAAAGGTGAGACCACTGTTGTCAGAGATTTCTCTTGTTAATTGATCAAGGATTGAATTAGCGCATCTGGCCACTGTGTTGTGATGGGAACTCCCATCCCACTGTCAATCACATCTGTAATTGTTTTTGTAACCACTGCTCCCAAGATATCCCCTGTCAATTAACTGTAACCATCTTGCATTTTCTCTTCAAGCAGAACTTAATACTGACCATACTGAAGAAATCCATTATTAACACTTTCTCAAAACAGGCGATGTGACAGATAACATCACTCAGCCCATATCTGAGCAACCAGTCTGTCACTGACTTGCTGAGAGAAAACTTACCATTTATCCTTGGACTAATACAACCTACGTTCCTGGAATCACGGCTGGGAAAAGGACAATGAGCTAATCCAACAACTGTTCTCGTTGGATAACATCCACACGCTTCAGGCGTGTTTTGGATATTCAAGTACAGGGAAGAGGGACCTATGTAGTAGTCCTTCTAGTATGGCACTACATGTGCCAGGACCCTGATTATTGCATCGCTTAAGAAAGAGGGAATTTTCTGTTATTGGTACTTTAAAAAAAAAAAAAAAATCTCACCTTATGTTTCGCAGACTTTTCTTTTTTTTAAATACAGATTCAGTGCTTATACATTTTGATACATAGCTACAAAATACTTTCCCTGGCAAATTAGAGTACAGTGAAGGTAAGGATATATAATTAAACGAGATTCCTTTTTTAAAAAGTTATTAATTTATTTTTATATAGGGTGGTTATACTTGTTGATGTATCTGTGACAAACTCTGTGTACATCAGCCATATCCAACATTCTTTGCGACTTTTACTTGAAGAACAAATGTCAGATAAGGATTACTTCAATATTATAGCGTAAGCAACTATTTAAGATTCTTTTATAATAATTGCAATGCATTGTAATGAAAGAAGTATGCTGAGTTACTAAGGGACATATTTTAGAATTTTAAATTTTATTTAAGGTTTTATGATTAAGTAGTTGCAAGAGTAGCACTGATTTGTTGTTACTGGCTAAGTGCATGGATCAGGTATATGGAGAGCAGATTAGTAATTAAAAATCACTCTTTTGGGTGACACTCCCTGGAACTGATTACATTGCACCTGTAACAAATTCTCATCCTGCTTTATTGTTCATAACAGTATTAACTCAAATGTCACAAACTTCTGCTGGAAGAGGATTTTGGTGTCTCAGGTACTGTAACTGAGAACACGCTTTAAATTTTCCAGTAACTCCAGTACTTCTTTAATATATAACAGTACTGAAAGTGTGTACTCAACACTAGTGTTCAGAAAGATGTGGCACAGCTGCCGAAGAGCAGCTGGGCAGGTTGCTGACTGGCAGGTCAAAGCAAGAGACAGCAGCTCGTGGAGTTTCAAACCTGGGGGAGAGCAGAGCCCTTACCTCACAAGAGAGAAACAGGCAGCAGCTGAGCATTGGGTGGTTTTTGTTGCAATCCTTCCACTGAGCTTTTACCAGCTCACTTAGGATCCTCTTCAGGGAAGAAATGTAGTCTGGCCCACTACCTTGAAAATCTGACAGCCCCCCAAGGGATGGATAAATGTGAATCATTAAATGGTTTAAAATAGAAAATAGTATCAGACAGTTTTACATCTGTAATACTCCAAACGAGATTTTTTTTCTTTTTAAGTGAATTTATTCTGTTTGTTTTTTCTAAAGCATAATCTGAAAATTAATTGCTGTTATCTTTCCGTGAAAGCTTTGGGAGTGATGTCGTGCCTTGGCAGCTGGAACTGGTTCCTTCCCAACCACAAAACTTACAGAATGCTTGGAGGTAGGATCAAATAACTTTCCCATGCATCTGAATTAAGTGATTGCAGGTACCATGGAACAGATAAAACAGATTTAAACAGTACTGTGAACAATTTGGAACATTGGTATGTTTATCGTACTACAAAAGTAGTTTGCCCTGAACTGTTCTGCACTGATTGTTCACGCTGGTTTGGTGTAAAAACAGCGTTATAAAGTTTACTATGTCCTAGGGACTTTGTATTTCATATATATACAGAATATATATGTGCACAGATATACAAGTGCCTCTGTAAGAAGTGCACAAGTTACATGAAGAATTGAGAACTGCTTCAAATTCATCTAGGATGTGAAAGCTAAACTATGTTTTTTCCCCACACACTGGAAACATATCCCAGGGTTCCGTTTGTGGAGTTATACCCTCAGTGGTTTCATTTTTATTCCTGTAAGTTCTACTATATTGTATTTTGTCTTTATAAGAAAGAATTATTTCACCTCTACACTCTGAATCTTATAATAAAAATTGTTTTGCCATGGTGGTGATAAAGAAATAAGAGTAAATAATTTGGGTCATTATATAATCTGCTTTTTCTGTCTGTCATAGAAAAAAGACTCCAGTGCAGTATTATTTAAGATTCTTAGTTTTCTTTATTGCTTTAAGCAGAAACAAAAGCTTTGTTGCTTCATTCTTTATACTGCAAACATCTTCTTTTAGGTGGGTGTTGAACTTGCAGTGCAAAGGGAGTAGAAATTTCCTGAGTGCTCTCAGGAGAGCTGTGGAAGTAGATTTCAAAGACAAAGATAAACACAAATCACAAGGGCTTTACCTGCTGACTACTGGAATACCTGATCAGGAGACAGTAAGTATCATCACAATTTTGCAGCGTTTCTTTAAGTTCTCACCAGAATTTATCTCAACTTCATTTTTCTCTTTTCTTTTTCTTCTTTTTTTTTCCTTTCAACTAGTCACCATACCTTGTTGGCAGAATACTTCTCCTTTATAAATCTAAGCTAGCACAGCTGCCAGGATCTCAAACTTGCATTTCTGCAATTGCTATCTGTGTGTTGAAATAATGTGTGAATAGTAGAAAATTCAAGAGCTGTTTTTAGGATTTCTTTCCCACTCTAGCTCTGGCCATCATTTCACTGCAGATGTCTGAGTTTGAACAAACCAACTCTGATTTTTTTTGTATGATACCATTTCTTTATAGCTCATGGGAGCAAAGCCACAGATAATTTTATGGTGGAACTCTGTAGTATGCTATGTGTAGAGGCAGCTCCTATTTTTAATTATATATCCATTGCTTGGATATATGTTCGTAGTGCATGTGCTCTGTGGCTTCTTAAGTCACTTGCACAGGCTAGAATTTCCGACCATGTGGTAATCCAGCTGTAATAACTATGTGTGTGCAGTAGAATGTCACCTGCTTTTGTTAGCAAACTTGTGGAAATTCTGGGCAAACCTAAGAAATCATTAAAAGTGCGTGTGGGTAACAAGAAAATGAAGGATGCGTAAGAAAAGGCAAATGAGTTGTTGCACCCCTGCTTCTTTGCTTCACTGCATGGCTACCTGGAAGTCCATGAAGCTGTGTCTGATTCCCACAGCTGCCTCACCTCACTTCATGGCTGCAGCAATGCGGTTGCTGTTGTCACTAGTAATACTGACAGCTTTTGTGTATACATGCGAACTGAGGAGACATTCAGCTACTTTGGGCATGTTCAGGTTATTAATTACTGCTCAGGTTAGAAGTGCTTGTATAGCAGTTGAGGAACCAGTAGAGTAGATGGAAATTCATCTGAGGTAGAGGGTCACTACTGATTTTGCTTCTTTTTCTTCCTTTTTATTTCCTTCTCTGTCTTGCAGCACGCAGTCAGTGCTTATGTGGCTGAAGTTTGCAGAGGTTTTGATTTGAGGCTTCATGTCTGTCTGTTCAGTGTAGCAGAGGACGTTGGATCCAGTGGGGTTATGCCAGCCCGCTACGCTAACCCGACTGAAACGGCCAGTGCTTTTAAAGAAATAGTGCAGGCAGCCAAAGGGAGATTTCATTGGTTTGGAGAAGCAGGTATGTGAAAAGGAAAGTCAGTTCTTTTTCATTAATTAAATAATATTTGTTAATGCTTCTCCCTACGTCAAGTAGTTTACTTTTTTAGGATGTGATAATGCTATACTAGCACTGAGATATAAGCAGAGGTCCCAGTTTGATTGAGGCTTTCAGTTGTATTGCAGAATATTACAGTGATGCCTTAATACAGGGATTTGATTTTTTTTTTTCCTACTTGAATTCGCTATTTTCTGCTAGATATTTTAGAGATGTGCATTTAAAATATAGTTACTAATGTGGTAGATCCAGACTGCATGGCTTACAGGAAACAAAGGCATTTTGATTCTTTTCATTGATACTATATGCCCTACAAATTGTTGCACACTTTTAAAAAAACATATTCTCTGTACACTTAAAAAACCCCCACTGATTATCATATATTTGATTACCAGGTATTTTTGAAAGTGATGATATCACTGTTATTGTGTCTGAAATGGAAAAAGCAAACAACTACTCCCAAAAGGTATTAATTACATGTATCTCTTTAAGTTATGTTTTTCTTCAGAAAAGAATTCAACAGTGTTTGTTAGCTGACAGTGCAGAAGATTGGACAAAATGAAGATCCTTGTAAGATGGGCAGGAATGCTCTAAGGTGTGAGAACAGTCACCACAGAGTAAATACGGACTAAAGAGCAGTTGTACGATAGCGCTGCAATGACTGGTGTTGGAGTGGCTGTGACTCTTTATCAAATACAAGGGAGTTTGCAGTCTAAGTGATTCTCCTTTTTGTTGCAAGTCCTATAATGAATTCTTCTCAAGTCAAACTAATTATTCATTATAATTATATATCTAATTATATAAATATATTTAAAAGTTATATCTATTACATTATAAATATATAATATTATGTTCCTTTAAGTCACAGTCAAGGGAGGGGTTGTCGTTGGTGCAGTACATTTGTTCAATTCTAAAACAATTGTTTTCTGAAGCATGCTAAAGGTGTAAACTGTATCTCGCTGTCCTACACATACGCACACAAGGTCTTTCCCAAGATACGTAACACGGTGACTGAGGCAGTGCAGCCAGCCTGGCAGTACACTTGTTTCTCAGAAAAGTGTGATTGGAAAGATATATGCAGTCAGATGTATGTCCAGAGGTCTGAGCATCTTGTTGCATGCAAGTCTGAGTCACAAAAATATTTTTAAAAAGAAGAGTTGGTGAATCTTAAAATATTTTGTTGTCATTTAATAGTTGCGTATACTCGGTTCATCTTCTTCCAGTTGGTTGTGGTCTTGGCATGCATACTGTTGCCTTTTCTTTTGGAACGTTTGCTCAGGGCAGGGAGGATTTCCCTCCTTTGTGTTTCAGCAAGCACAGCGTGAAGGGGTTCCTATTCTTTTAGCGGTGTTAAGCGTTACCAGATTGATAAATTTGGTATAACTTATTTATTAAAGTAATAAATACAGAATGCCTGTCTTTTGAAGTGTCATTTACTTAAATTTCATGTATATGAATTACTAAAGAATGTAAATTTCCATTTCAGTGTGCATTCCTAGTGGAATCCTTAAAGCAACGTGCAGTAAATCGATATATTAATCCAGTTATACCAAAAGGAGACTCAAACATGCCTATGAAGAAAGAGAAAAGAAGGCCACAGAAGTTGCCATCTCCTAAACCCACAGCTCTCAGTCTGGCTAGAATGGTTTGAAGTGGTTCCATTTTTAAGATGCTGACTGTTTTAATTAGAGATCCTACCCAACTATCAGATGCTGCTTTTTGTGAGAGAAGTGCTCAGGCTGAAAATTTGAGGGAAATAAACCAGCACTGTGATAGTGCTCTGAATTTACATTTTAGTTTGCATTCAAAATGCTACACAAACAGAAGTACATCTTATTAACTCCTGCTAAGTAATTAATCATAATGGAACCACATTGCCGTGTCTAAAATTGTCTAAATAATCCCTCCTGTTCTGTTAAAAATTGAAAGCAAAGACAAAGCAGGAATGTGTTTTACTAAGGTATATTTATTTTACAAGTCCTTCTAGCAAGTACTGATCTTTATGATATCCTGCTCGTTTGCCAATGAGACGGCTGCAGCTGTGTAGCATGTCTTTGGCCACACAGAGCCAGCGTAAAACAAGAAATAGGATTCAGGATTTGTTTCCTGCCCACTATGCTTATTTCCTTGAAATTACACTACTGAGACCTTTGGGATTTTGCTAATGTTTTCCTTGTTAATTTTGACTCTGTTTTGAGTGGACGTGCAAATCTGGAATATATCTAAATGGCCCAGTGCCAGTGCTTACAACTTTGGTGTAAAAATGGCTAGAAGCAGAACTGCCTGTTGCAAGGGGTGTATAGGACGTACGTAACTTCTGACCTGAAATTTCAGGACTCGTTTGAAGTGTAGGTGTGTTCATGTTGCAAAGACCTTTGTAGGTAAGTCCAGACAGGTCTTCCATGCTGGTTATCAAAACCAGCATATTCTCAACATCTCTTCACAAATGCACGGTAAATAATCACTCAGATGACTATACAGGGATTTTTTACAGGGATTAAACTATAGAAAACTGATACAGGTTTGTCTGTAGCTCTTTGGTGATACTTACAGTAGAGCTGTATGTTAAATTAGATGTCAGTTACTCGAAGGCTCTGTGTCACAGCGCAAGTCTGATCCTACAATAGCGTTAAACAAGCGTTGATGCTGTTCAGCAGACTACTCAGCCCCTAGCAGGCTGAGACATACCTAAAGGAAAAATTACTGTTGTCAGGACTAGATTTTCCATATTGAATAAAACTGTGAGGAAAAAATGGTGCAACTACCATACTAACCTGCTCCTTCAAGTGACAAAAATGGTCCAGTCTCATCTGCCTGTAGGTGTTAGCCTTTAGTTCTGTGGCAGCAGATATTGGCAAGATAATGAAACCAGAGCGATTAGTTACTTAACCTCACCAGAATTTGCAAATTAACAAGTTGTGATGGCCATCTGCTGACTTGTTAGGAGAGCTGGAGTAAAACAGCAATTAGAGAATAATGAAGGATGGTTCCAGTTACGAATAATGCAGTTATCCAAGTGATTTTTTTTTTTCCCTTTTTATTTTTTATTATATGTGTTTATAGTATATTAAAGACAACCATGGTGCAGAGAGAAATACTTCCATAGGAGTACTGGCATGGCGTCCTACTAGTGCCAAAGCAGAAATTCCACCAGGTCTGTATAGATTAGGGGCTTTTTGTCTTCAGTTTCTTTGGGTTAAAAGAAAACTGTTAAATTAGAGCTTTAATATAAGTTTTAGAAACACTTGCAATTTTAATCTTTAATTACATTAGATTGATAGGAAACACTGCAGCTGTTTTGAAATTACTTCAGTATGAGTTGTAGTTGTAGTGTATCTAGCTTCCTTTTAGGCTGTGAGTGGAGGGAGCACTGCACAGCTGCATAACTATTTCCAGGTCATATGATGGAATATATCAGAAAATGTCACATGCGTGTGGTGGGAAGTAGAGCCCTACTTTCTTCCATGCCTGAAGCTGTAGTTAGAACCTCATTTCTCTTGGTTTTCAATTCATACTAGTTTTTTTTATTTTATTTTCAAAGGCTCAACAGTTGAGAGATATATTATTGGTTTAATATGTATATTTCTGCTCATACTGTTAGATCCCATTGTAATTATTATGCTGTTCCACTTGATTTATTTATCGTCCAGTCATGAAGGGAAAAAACCTCACAAATGTCAGGTTATCTGACGTGCTGATTCTTGCAATTGCTCCTGGTGTATGAAACAGCTCTTAAATTTATTCTGGGCACTGTTGGTCCAATTCCTTTCTCCTCCATTTCTGTAATTTTTTCTGTGTTTTTTCTTTGCATCTTTGCTAACATCTGCACATTTTTTAAAATTTTTTTTTTTATTAAATTTGAGTCTTGAAATCCACTGATTTATTGAAATGAGATCGTGGATATGTAGCACTGTTTACAAGTCTGGATTAATATTTGCATATGGGGTGCTTTGTACAATGTTAATTGGCTTTTCCAACAAATACTATACTTATTGTATTTCCCTTAATATTTTCAAATTATGCCATGTGACATTCTTCCTGATGGTAATTTATACATTTGTAAAGGTTTTGGTTCCATTTGTATGAAAGTAGCATAAGCAGTTCTATAATACGGGTTTTTCTTAACCGTTATCTAAGAGAATTAAGTATTTATGATTGTGATAATAGGAAATTATGAACTGAAGAACAGTTGCATGTAACAGTTTCATTTAACTGAAGTAAATAATCATTTTTTTATTATTATTTGTAGCACAATCAAGAAAAGAATGGCTTCAGGCTGAGAATAGAAGAAAGCATAAGCTAAAGAAGCAGACAGAGTTTTCTGTATCAGTATTTTATACTGATAAAGGAAGGAATGTGGGTACGTGTTACCAGGATATCATGGATTAAGCCCTTTAATTATCAACTTTTTTATTATAAAACTGTAACGATGTTGAGTCACTGATAATCAGTGTGCTTTAAATAGTGAGTGGAAGTGGGTTTCATTTATCACATAGTGGTGGGGTTTTTTTATTTGATGTTTGTTTTTTTTCTGTTGGGGTGGCTCTTTTTGTTTTGATTTTTGGGGCTGTTTTGTTTTGTTGGGTGTTTTGGTTTTTTGTAAAGTCGTTTGGGATCTTTTGGCCAAAGATGCTCTAAGTCAAAATGCTGTCATCACGGCTTAAATGATTACAGAAGATGTGGGTGTGAATTTTATTTTTGAAGGTGACAGTTTTTAAAATAAATTATTTTTTAAGTACTTAAAAACTTTGCGATTTTGTTTCTTTTTTTTTTTCCCCAAAGGTGGAATTGTGTACGAAATCCTGTTCTGTGGGTTTGGGGGTTTTTGGTGGGATTTTTTGTTTGACTGATTTTTATTTAAACACCAGTCATGTGGTGTTCATGAGGACTGTGATTTAAACCTAGGGCTCTCAATATTACTTTGTTCATTTTCTTAACTAGGTACAGTGTACCAAAAGTATCCCAAAATAACGTGCATAAGAAAGTCTATTCCATCTGTTACATTGCCAAAAAAAGAGGAAATTTGTTCAAGCAAACAGGTATTTTGCTCCTTACTAATAAATTGCCATTTTAGAATTATCCATATGAATAAATGTAAACATGTTAGTTGTGATTCTGTACAACGTATTATTACTTAAATTGTTCTAATATTTACTAACAACTGACTGCTCCATTTGTTTTACAAGTGGCTGACCAAGTACGGTATTAAAAAGCTTAAACTGGAATTGCCCAGACTGATGTTTGGTCCAGGCTGCACTCACCAAAAGAAAACTGTGGAGTCTCTGCACAAGAAAGTATCGGCAAAATACTGCACTATCTTCCCTAGTGTAGAAATCAATGTAAGCTTTTGCAGATGTCATACACCTACAACACTGAAAGGCTTTGTGTTTGCTGAAGACAATGCACGTTGATCAGTGTTTGTGGCTTGGAAGTGTGATATTCCCTCCATTGCTCCCTGTTGTTCTTCCAAAATCACACTTCTATTAGAAAGCTAGAGAACGTCTTTTATTCACCACAAATAATAGTATATTTGAAGTGCAAAGTGCATGGGATCTTGGGAATGTATGGCGTCTATGCTCATACAATGTGAAAAATAATTTTAACATTTTAAGGAAAGCTTTTAAAAATCGTGTGAGTTGAATCTGGGAAAATGTTAGATCTTGATTGTTTCCGTTTTTGTAATGACTGGAGAGAAGCATAAAAGGTTAAGTCCAGGATATTACTGCACTATTATATCTATAAAACGGTCAGAAATAATGCAATAGATGTACCTGTCCCGTCAAATTATATAATTTTTTGCCCAGCACTGTCGGCTAAGATGAGAACTAGGTTTCCCTAACCTGGGTAATGCAGTTATTTAGTTGTTTGCAACAGAGCTGTAAAATTTTTCTTACACTCTTGCATAGAGATAAAGACAAAAACCTAATCTTCCTGGTTTCTAATGCAGACATTGCATATATAGCAGCTGAGCTCAAATTTCCTGAAGTAAGATTCTCTTGTACAAACTGAATTTTTCAGGGAGTTGTGAAACATCTGCTGTTTCAGTCTAAAGAACTGGAAATCTACGCTGAACAACTGGAGAAAGTGTTGCAGCGCTATATCCAAAGAATACAGTGGCTTCTGTCAGGTATTGGTGTGCGTAAAGCACAACTTAAACATAAAATTGTGTTGTCTCCTATTTCTAATAGAATAAATCTGAACATCAAATATGAATAAAGATACCTAATTTGCATTTCATTGAAATTTTAAAAAGTATTTTTATGACAATAAGAATACAAGAGAATTCAGCTTCTGTGTGGCTGATAAACGTCTAGTTTGCTGTGAAATAATTAAGGCTCTGATGTTAAGTTTTCCCTTTTTTTATGTTGTGCTCATAAATACAAGGTTCCTGGTGTCAGAAGCTTTCTCTCAGCAGAATATATACAATAACATGTACAAGCAAAATTAGCTTTTCTGTTTCTTTTGCTAAGAATGTGCCCTATTTAGAGGTTCAGCATCACTGCTGGTAAAAATATTTTGTTCCCTCTGTTGCTCATAAAGATCCTTGCTGGAAAACAGTTTTAATTTTTTGCTGGATTGTAAAGTAGGAGCTACAAATTGTTTAATACAAGTTGCTACAACTGGCTACTAATGAATACTTGACACTGCTAGATTTGAAATGGCAGAAGACTTTTCTATTATTAAATTTTAACTACCTCATTTTCACACAGATTAGAATTTATTAAGTAGAAATGTGCCCAGAAAAACCTCTAAGGACTGAAGAATTTACAGTATGCTCAATAAAATAGTATGTTCAATTAAATACACCAAGGTAATGACAATTAGTTTTAATGTTCTGGCCTAGGAAGTCGAAGATTCTTTGGTACCATTTTAGAAGCAAATGTCTGTGTTTTGATTGATACATCTGGTTCCATGGGCCCTTATTTGCCACATGTCACAAAAGAACTCGCCTCTCTTATCTGGGAACAGCTGAGAAAAAATGAAGTCAGGTATGATGAACTACTGATAAGAACTGGAATCTGATACTTACGTAATAAAACAACTTAATGATTACAAATAATACAGTACTGAAATGCAATACAAGTAGTTATTATATGTTAGTGCATAATATGCATGTGACATGAACTGCTCTCTCTGTTTTTTTTAGCCAGCTTTGAATTCTGAGCTCCCTAAGATTTGAGCCTCATTTTCCATAGGCTGATGCTGTTTATCCTTTTGGGCTCAGCATTCCCATAAATTTTCTGTTCATACAGAGTGAGATGTGCTTTCTGACTCTTCCAAAGCTGAAAACTTTAATCCAATATTAGGCTTTTTGTTGTTTTTTTTTTTTTTGGTTAGCGTTTTTGTTGTTTGGTTTGTTGTTTGTTTTGTGGTGTTTTTATTTTTTTTTTTTGGGTGGGGGTGGTGATTTTGTGTTTGGTGGTTTGTTTTTGGTTTGTTCTGTTTTATTTCAAAACCAGCTTATCCAAAGTAACTGACAGTATTGGTTAGGGCTAAATGTTGTGGGCCACCTTTCTCCTCAGGTTTAACTTGCTGAGATTTGCAGAAAATACAGAGAGTTGGAAAGAGTGTCTTGTAGAGGCGACTGATGAAGCGTGTCATGATGCTGTGCAGTGGGTGTCCAGATTTCACGCGCATGGTAATACGTGCATCCTGACGGCTTTACAGGTTGGTAAATACCACGCTGAAGTGCTGGGACATGAACCATAGGTGCTGAACCAAAGCTGACCTATAGATGAACCTTGCAACCAAACAATATAACATGCATAGTATTGATCGTACATACAATATATTATCCATCTATATTTTGCTATTTTAGTATGAATAGATTTAGATGCCAACTTACAAAGCTTTGCTGTAATGCTGCTTTTGTAACAGTAACCAGCAGAAGAATTTTCCCATCTAGAGGTATGCTGTGCCCATTGCCCCTTGTCCTGTCGCTGGGCACCGCTGAAGAGTCTGACCCCATCCTCTTCATGCCCCTTTAGATACTTGTAAGCATTGATAAGATCCCATTTTAAAGAAGCAGTGTTTTTTGGAATCACAAGTTCAGTAACAGGTGAAGAAACTTTTATCCTGTAAAAATTCTCAGTGTAGAAATTAGCTAGCAATAATAACCTAAAACAGAGACTGAAAGAACTTGCAATTTCATGTCCATATTACAGAAATGCCCACCAAGTTGGGTACCATAGCAAGTTTTCATAATATGAAAAGGTCAATTCCTGGGGCCTGATTTTCAGACTATAAGCACTTGAACTCCCACAAAATGTGATGTAAAATTCTGTCAGCAGTTCTCCAAAACCAGTTAATTTGCTTATTTCAATGAGTCAGTTTTTGTGGTGCCCCACTTATTAATATATTGTCTTAGGCTACAAATTATCTACTTGCTTATTCTTCTGATTTGTATCTTTGATCTCTTTCACACTTAGTGAAAGCAAAAGACAATTCTAACTTGATTAATGATGCAGTGTATATAAAACTATATTAAATTATTGGAATAGTGATTTCATTAAGAAAGTATAAATTTATGTATAAATGTACTAATTACTTAAGCTTGTTTTCTGCTTTTCAGAAGGCTCTCAGTTTCCAAGGCATAGAGGCACTCTATATATTGACTGATGGGAAACCAGACACCAGTTGTAGTCTGATTTTGAAGGAAATTGAAAGATTGAGAAGAAAACAAGATACTAAAATCCACACCATTTCTTTCAGCTGTAGAGACAGGTATGTGATATTTTTGCAAGAACAACAACAACAACAAATCTTTAAAATTACTAGTTTATTTATTGTTAAAGGCTGGTGTTATCAAGATAGGCCATATGCTCAGTTCACTGAACACTGGGATTGAGCTGCACATTCATGCATGTGGGAACTGGGAAGGCTGTTCTGACGCAAGTAATTGCCACATGGCCTTCATCTCCCACAGCTTACATCTGTGGAGAGTTGCCTTCATGCACACAGAGCAGTGTTACGCATTGCTAGTTGGCAGCGCTGAGGTTGTTCCTGCAGTTCTATCATTAGTCTGTCATATACACATCTCTGTAGAGGCAGAAAAAGTTAACACACTGACCTGGACTGGAATCAGGAGCATTAGGAAAGTGCTAATGCCAGCTGTGGTGGAGTGTGGGCCAAAGATAGATCTCTGGATGTTCCTTTTCAGGGATCTTTGCATGGTCCAGAAGTGGGGATCATAGGACAAATATAAAAAAGTATCTGCTCCTTCAGATTATCATTCATGGAGTGCCTGTGTGATGCAAGGAGTGGATAGCCAAACAGGCCACCAGTTCTTCAAGCTTTCTAGAATAGCTGCATGTCCGCTCTGCCACCTCAATGCAGTAGTTGTCTTCAAGAGCTCAGCCCTTGCATAGTATTACTGTCCCAATGGCAAGTAACAGAGGCTTAGGCAGGAGAACAAAACACGGAGCATGCACAAATGTTCTTTCCTTCATAGAGTGTCTCAGCTTTTCGTTTTCTTCCCATGTAAAATGAGTAAAATATGACTGCCCTTTATGTGCCAGTCTGGTTTCTGGATTTCTTGGTTCAGTTTCTTTTTTTGGTCCTATTGTTACACTGAACTTCTTGTCAAAAAATAGCCTGTCTTTGAGGGTTGTGACAACTAAGCAGTGTTTATTCTTCATTAGCAATTGACAATTAGAAATGGTACAGAAGTTTATAATCATGTCCACCAAACTATTTGTTTTGATATAATATTTTTCTCTGAATTCTTAGAAATACTTTTTCTGTTGCTTTGTTTTCAGATAAATAATTTTACTAAGTAACGTACAGGTTTTTTTTAACAGAGGAGCTAATGAATTTCTGAAGAAGCTCGCTTCCCAAACAGGAGGGCGCTACCATTGCAGTTTTGGAGATCCGGATGGACAATTAGCAGCACACAGAATGTTGACAGAGGGGTTTGATGATGAAGATGTATGTTAAATATATTGGGTGGGGTTGGTTTTGTTTCATTTCAGCTCAGTTCTTCAGTAGTCAAACTGCATTTAAAAAAGAAAAATCATGAGAAAAATCGATACAAGACTTCCAAGGAGAAATATGAATATCTGGTTTTGCCTGTCTGCTGGCTGCCTTGGTCAGGAGTCCAAACCCATGAAAGGAGTAAACAACGCAATGTAGTTTTTGAAAGAGGAAAAAAAAAGAAGTCTTGCATCTAGACACTGATTTTTTTTTTAAGCTAACTTTAGCTTTTACTGTGCCTTCTTATTCTTGCCATCTTGTATTTCATTAATGTAATTTAAAAATCCTTATACAGTGTTTGGCACGTTAATGTTCCAGCAGGAGACCTTAGGGATTGCCACAGCAAAAAAATGTTAATAAATACAACTATATTCAATCCAGAGTTGATCTGCTTTCTGCAAGTAGGTAGGAGTAGGGAGATTTAGCGGTTATGCTCTGTTATTTAAGTTGGTAGAAATTGAAAACAATAAATAGGTACAAGTTAAATCAGAATATTTTAATTCTTTTTTCAGGATCCAGTCTTCCCTTACTTTGAAGGAGACGATTTAAAGAAGCTTACTCAAGAAGTAGCAAAAGCTAGAAGTTTTTTAAAGCAGGCAAAGTCTTTGAGGTGAGTATTTATTAAGAGTCTTTCCATAATTGCTTTTTTATTTCATGAAAGAAAGACACAAATATCTGACTTCCATTGTCTGCTATTTAAAAAGGAACCATTTTGGTCAATTTTGGTTTTCTGTGCCTTGGAAAATGACATGTAAGCAAGCTGTCTGCTTCAGGGAGGTTGAGTTTTAAGATCTCACACAATTAGCTACCATCCATAGTAAAGGATCTGAGCATATTGTAACAATGTGTTAAACTTCAGGGCTGTTGTTTTCTCTCAGTTGTTGTCCCTCCATTTCTTATGTCAAAGAAAAATTACATTAAGTTGTTCCTTTCCTTCCTGAGTTCTATCATCTGCCAAATCAATGTACTTCTCTTTGTACATATTATTAAAAGAGGAAAATTTACTCTTGTTAATGTGATGCAATGTTCTTTTTAGTACCTCGTCCTTTATTATCACTTCTTACTCAGAAATGCAAAGAATTTCTGTTTTCTAAAATCCGAATGGGCTACTTCTATCCTACTTCATCCTAACTTCACTAACTGCATAGTCATCCTGTCTCTGTCTGCCAGAATTACATACTCTGCATGGAATAATGTGAGATATTTCTTCTGTTCTCAGACAATCCCAGCTCAACCCATTTACTTTTCAAGTTTCCATCCATCTCCCTCTCTCTTTGCCTCTAAAGACCTGTAAAGTTTCTACTAGCCTTTATTCTGGGAAGAATCTCTAAACCTTCCTCTTCACTCTTCTTAGATTTCCTGATTAACTGAAGGATGTGACAAAAACATTCTCCTCTCAAAGATCTCATGTCTCCTTTCAGTACTCTCAGTGGTTAAAGGGGGCCTAGAAGAAAGAAGGGGACAGTCTTTTTAGCAGGGCCTGTTGTGACAGGACAAGGAGTGATTGTTTTAACCTAAAAGAGGGGAGATTTAAACTAGATAGAAGGAAGAAATCTTTTACAGTGAGGGTGGTGAAACACTGGCCCAGGTTGCCCAGAGAGGTGGTCAATGTCCCAGCTCTAGAAGCATTCCACTCAGGTTGGATGGGGCTCTGAGCAACCTGCTTCAGTTGAAGATATCCCTGTTCATTGTAGGGGGGTTGGACTAGATGACCTTTAGAGGTCCCTTCCGACCCAAAACATTCTGTGATTCAATCTCAGTCGTCTTCTGCTTTCCTAAATAATTTGACTCTTAATCTTTTGCCTTTCCCTCTCTTCTCTTAAGAATCCGCCATCAAGATTAAGTTTCTTTTCCCCTTTTCTGTTAATGGTTGTATGTTAGAGAACAGTACAACGTGATGACAGGCAGGGATATCCCAGCAGAATCCAAACGAGCTAAGCAAATTTTCTGGAAGCAGCATAGCCCAGTTAGCATTGCATGCCGTCTGTATCTCAGTAGAC
>JAVSBS010020896.1:0-10749 GCA_033124195.1 Coracias cyanogaster
CATAATATCTCCATAGAGTAAATAAGGTTTTGTTAGAATATATTTGGTAATAAACTTGTTAAATACTCATCAATCTCTGTGGCTGCCTGCGAGCTTGTTGGGGTAGTGTCTTGCCTTGCCCTCAATCCTCTTCCCTTTTGGGAGGCGGTACAGACGCTGGCGCCCAGACCACGACACCTTATCCTCCTAGTTGTTTCTAATTTTCCTTAGGGAAGGGGGAGCGAGTGGGTGGGTGTGGCATCCTTTGATATCGTAATATCTCAATAGAGTAAATACGGTTTTACTCTAATATATTCGGTAATAAACTTGTTGAATACTCGTTGGTCTCCGTAATTGTCTACGAGCTTGGTGGGAAGGTATCTCGCTTTGCCCTCGATCTCCTTCCCCTTTGGGAGGTGGTACGGATGCCTGCACTCTGACCACGACAATTCCTTATCTCAGGATTTTTCCCATGGATGAATAGTTAGACAAATTGACCTGTCCATCCTTGAGTCAGCTCATAAGAGTCTTCCATTAAGAAGACATGCACTCAGGAGTCATCGTGGTGATTCAAAATAAATAGTTTGAAGCGATCAGTGCTTACGGGATGAACTGTTAAAATGGACACTAGAAGCTCAAGATGCATAGTTACACTGCTGGGGTTAGTTAGAGATGCTTATAAGATTATCCATGTCTTAAACATCAGGGAGGAAACATACATAAATGGAAATATTTTTAACATAAAAGAGCAGGAGAAGAATATACCAATAAGGATAAAATAGTACTTCCTTGAAACTTTCTATAGGTTAAAAAAGAAAGAAAAATTATCTTAAAATCTAGACTCAGGTAAATCTAATCCTGTTGGAGCAGGTCCAGAGAAGTGCCAGAAAAATAGTAAAGGGGCTGGAACACGTCTCCTATGAAAAACAGCTGAGAGAGTTGATGTTATTTAGCCTGGAGAAGGCTCCAGGGAGACCTTATAGAGGTCTTTCAGTACTTAAAGGGGGCCTACAGAAAAGACGGGGAGGGACTCTTTATTAGGGTGTGTAGCGATAAGATGAGGGGTAATAGTTTTAAATGGAAAGAGGATAGACTTGGATTAGATAATAGGAAGAAAGTCTTCACTGTGAGGGTGGAGAGACACTGGAACAGGTTGCCTAGAGAAGTTGTGGATGTCCTATATGTGCTCAAGACCAGGCTGGATGGGGTTTTGAGCAACCTGATATAGTGGAAGGTGTCCCTGTCCGTGGCAGGGGGGTTGGACTAGATGTTGTTTAAGGTTCCTTCCAACCCAAACCATTCTATGATCATTCTATTCTATGATCCTGGATGTGATAAAGAAAATTTTCAATAGAGGAACATTAATTTGTCGGATTTTGAGCTGTTAGATATGATTTCAAGATTGCACTTGGCCTTGTTGAACTTCATGAGGTTGGCATGGGCCCACCTCTCAAGCTTCTCAAGGTCCCTCTGGGTGGCATCCCTTCCCTCCAGCATGTCTACCACACCACTCAGCTTGGTGTTGTCCCCAAACTTGCTGAAGGTGCACACAATCTTACTGTCCATGTCACCAACAAAGATGTTAAATAGCACTGGTCCCATTACTGATCCCTGAGAAACACCACTCATCACAGGACTCCACTTGGACATCGAGCTTTTGACTGCAACCCTTTGAATATGATCATCCAGCCTATAGGTGTGCCTTATGGAGTCATATTTTGTCCTGAGCAGTCCAATAAATATGGGAACATTTGGATGGAACAACCTTTGACTTTGTTTCCTTAACTTCCTTTTGACTGTGTACATTTCTGGAAGCACTATGAAGCAGCTGTGCAGCATCCAGACTACAAATGAGGTATGTCTCAATGGAACCCTAGTGTACAACCTTACTGCTTCATACAGATGTGGCCACTCATAATTGTGTGTGCTGTCCTTTTGAGTAGAATTGGAAATCCCTTGCACACTTAAGCCAAATTGGCTTTGTAGCAATGTTCGCTATAGGAGCAAGGTCTGTGTGTGCATTTGGCTGTGCTTGTGTATGTCTCTTCTGTGTTCCTGTAGCTTCTGAATCTATTGATTTTAGCTAGATTTGACAGAGTAGTAGAGGTCTCAAAGATAATTAAGTGCCAGTTCCAGTTTCTTGCACTTTTCTCAGTTAGCAGCTGGTGTCCCTTTGCTCTCTATTCTAATTTTCCATCCAAACCATGATAACTGCTTTAGTATTCAGAGAAGCTTATAAGCAGCCACATGCAGTCTGGACAGAAATTCCCGATGGTTGATTTTACTGAAAGCCTCCAATACTACCTCCAAAATACCCTGTGGGAGAGAACTGCAAGAAAAAAAGAAGGAAAAATGCATTGCTTTGCTCTAGTGTTTGAGGCGATCAGCTTAAAAATATGCTGCCAATCATTTGTCTGTCTACATTGCATGTGGCAGCCTGCCTCCTGCTACCCAGACTGTATGTTATAGAAAGAAGGGGACCAGAGTGGTTTTATTTCGTACTGGTAGGGACTAGACTTGATCCTTAAGTGACTGTGTTTCTATTATTCTATGCAATACAATATTATTGTTACAAAAACAATTTGAAAGTCACAGAATCTCATGGATATTTTTTGTTTCTCCAGAAAAAGAAGCAACCTTATGTTAGGGAGAAAGATATGAGAGAGAAATTAAACCTGAAGTTTAACCTCTCCTTTAGAGAGTCTGAAGGAAGAAACAAAAGAAATTACAGGCCTTAAAGAGAGACAGACACTTGACTGAGGAAAGAGCAACACAGATTCCTGCCCGTGGTGGGAGGGGTACAGCTCAACAGATTATTCCCATTCTGGGAAACACTTTAGCTTTAGGTTTGAAATCAGCATTTGAAGTGTTGACGTTACCTAGACAGAAGAAATTTCTGTCTGACTATTTATTTATTAATTAGGAAAGTAGTTAGTCATTCTAACTACTGGAATACTCATTTGTATACTGGGTGGCTGATACTATTATAAAAGCTACTGAAGTGCTTCAGAAGTGTGTATGGGAACCACAATATAAACATATCCACAGGTAATTTAATAATGCTTATGCTAAACTTTCATAAGAGGTTAACAGAGGGACAGGTCAAGAATTATTGAGACCAAGAAAAGGAAATAATGGAAATGCATAGCATGTCAGATATCTTAAATCATATGAAACAAACATGATAATTGCAAAGTGTTTGTAGAATTATATAAAAGTTACTTAGGGGAAATTATATAAATAAGGTAGTTATGAAGGAAATATTTCTAGAAAAGAAGAGAAGCAACATAAATAGGAAAAAAAAAAAAAAGAAGTGGAAAGTCACTTCATGAAGAAGGATGTGATTGGAATGAGTAACATCCAAAAAGGACAAGTTTGTAATTGTGATAGTGTACGGTTGTAGTTGTTTATTGGTAATACCCTTCTCAACAGCAGAGAAAGGATTTTCTGAAGTGGGGAGGGATTCATGTTCGGAGGGAAGGAAAGAAGAGTGTGATTTCTGGGTCACATGAGAGAGAAAGGAGGATAAAGAAAAGAAGGAAGGAATGTGTGAACACAAGGAAATATACATATTTTCTGATATGACAATTGCTCTATGTGCCACAAAAACTGGTGCTCTGTCTCATGATTCGGAGAGGTGGGGGAATGCCCACTTTTCAGGCCTCACTGCAAGTGAAGGTTTTTATTCCCCCAAACCACTTCATCCTCCCTTATTCCTCATCTTCTTGTCTTACTTCCTTTGTCTTATGGTTGTAAAAACTGGTTCACTCTTGAACAAAAATGAGTGAAATGGTCAGTAATAGAATAATGAGCACGGTCTTCAGAATAAATTAAATACAGAGAACAGAAGAAAGACTGCAATATTTACAGCATCAAGTTTCCTTCTGAATTATGGTGCCAGACACCACAGACTAGATATAAAAAAATATTTTAAAAAATCATAGTCAATTCTAAGTAGAAGCATAGTGTCATAACAAGTCCCAACGATCTGAGATTCTTTTTAGCTCTTTATTGCAATCATATACATTCTCTGCTCCTCTAAATAAAAAAAAAATAATGTCAGCAATAATAATTAAGTAATAAAAAAAGGCAAGAAACTCAACTGTTGTAATTCAACATAGTTCAATTAGCTCTGAAAACTTCTAGTAGATACTGGCTCAAGCTTTCAAGACTGAAAAAAAAATGACTGAAATGCCTGCTATGCTATTTAATCTGAAGGTATGAGCTAAAGTTAATGAAAATATCTATAAGAATTTAAATTAAAGTTTGAAAAATCATTTCTCCTAATTATAGCAAAATTCAACCTCCTTTATTCCCTCCCCGGACAGAGAAATGTAGACTATGATCTTTCTCTTTAAACTATTCAAAGTATTTTGTCTTTGAATAAATGATTTTTTAGTTCTGAGTCTCAATGGTATATATCTTAATGTTGCTATTTTCCCTCAAGCTAACCTCCACTTTCACAACTTCAATTATAACATGCTTTCTTATGTTTGAGTTTACTAGCATGTTTTATCACATGACTTTTGGAAAACAAGTACTAGATTTGAGGACATGGAAAACACAGATGTAGTTCCTTCCATGTGCAAAATTATGTCATTAGCAACTGAAGCCACCTTTAAAAACCTGGTCACTGGACAACTAAGGCTTTTAAAGAGGAACTCAGAGTAGCATATGAAAGAACAGACATGAAATATAATCTTTGAACCTGAAATATTCTACAATAATTTTAAACATGCACTGTACTGCATGAGTCAGCCATATGAAGTGAAACTCTGATATGAATTCCAGTATAAAAATTGCCTTTAAATAAATGACCACACCAAACTTTGAAGAAAGTCTGAGAGATAATCCACCATAGCAAACATGATTCACTCTTTATGAGGAAAAGTGCTGAATAGCCTTGGGAATGAGCCATCTAAAACATTCAAACTTCTTTATCTTATTTCTATATCTTTTATTACTTTCTTTCTTGACATGCTATAGCATAAAGTCAGCATAATTAATGAATTTACTCCACAGTTCCTCCCCCCCCCCCCATTTATAAATATAAGGTTTGTGTATAGTTAATGAATTTGTCACTGAAACCTATTTCCTACGGAAGAGAGAACATAAATTCTTGTTGGCTGTTTTTCTTTAAAGACTTCCAGCAGAGGATAGGAAAGACAGTAAAATACAGACAGGGTGCCATTATATATTTATAAGACAAAACAAAAAAATAATAGATAAAGCAGTTATGGGTAGTAGGCTTATGAACTATTGACAGCTTAAGATATGTATATCTCAAACAAAAACTCACTCTCTTCTGGAGACTAAGAGCTGACCTTTTCGTCTGGTTCTTGCAAAGAACTAGAATTCTCATTTTCAGGTATGGCACGAAAATCACTCTGATTAGCTTTGTCACTCCACTTTCCCAAGTGACCAGGCAGCGTATTTGAAGGACAGTAGTCATTAAGGACTGTTATACACTTTCTAGATGTGATTATAAAATCTTCTGTTTTAGAAACCTTTCATACCATCTCTTGATTGGGGAACTATTAAAGCTAGGCACTATGGAAAGTCTGTTCAGATGTATGTTCAGGTGCTAATTTTTAATCATCTGATGACAAACAAAGAATGGAGCTCTAAAAGTTGGTCCAGTTTCTTAGGCTTTTGTGCTTTTTATCTCATGTAATTTCTTCATCTAGACTACAGTACCACAAATATCTGTTCTCTGGAGCACATGTTTACAGACAAATCAGGAACAACTTAACAATGTAGTACACATTTATATGAAATCTATTTAGAAGTTACAGAAATTATAAGAAGTTATAGCCTTTCTATAGACTTATTTAAGCTTTGTAAGCAGTTAATGACAAATTCAACAGTATGGCTTTCTAAAAACTGTATGAAAGCTGTTGCTTATCTTATTCAGTTGGTTCTATTTATTGGAAAAAGCTAGACTGTATGTATCCACTGTGATTTTTTCAAATGAATCTATCATTATCTACACTGTGCATTTCATGTAAGAAATTTTCTTCTTTTGCTTAGGATATGCCTTCTTAGGCCAGTGATGTATCTAAGTGTTTTAATTTTTACTTCTCTAAGCTCAATAATGTATTTTACAAAGGCAGTCTGATATTAAACACTGCAATGACTATTTAGCAATGTCTACAAGTTGTTATGCATGAGACTACAATTTTTTTTAATCTGAGGGAAGTATTAAATGACAACCTAGCGTAATTCATAACTTGACTGTTCCTTGTTTACTATTCTTTCTTTTAAACATTCTAAGGATATTCTTTGTCTTCTGGACTCATCTTTTCTGTATCCTCCTACAAAAGCACGTCATAGCAAAGGTTCCTGCTATCTGTAACAATGCTCATCAATGAGAACCTGCTTATGAACACAGAAATACATATATATATGTATTCTTTTATGCATGTATATTTTTATTTGTGAAGCAGATGCACTATATAACTTTAACCTTTAATGTGAGCCCTTTTGTCTGTCTGTTCCCTCACAATTACACAAAGAGGGAGTACACACAAGCATCTCTGCTCTTTCTACAAGAAAATAAAAACACAGAAAATGTATTTGAGGATAAAAACTGTGAAAGAAAGAAATTATTTAAACTATGTAGAAAAAAAAGTTCCTTCTTCCTTTGTTGGAATGACATACATATATTTGCATTTCATTAGAGATACCTTTCTGTGTAATCTTATACAATCTCATTTTTATTTTTTTCACAGCATTACAGTCAGTACAGATAGAGTATAATACTCTCCAGACCATGTTAAGAGATGCAACTTATTCTTTGTTGTTTGGTCTCTTCCAGAAGTGAAGATTAAATCCACACCATGGATTTGAGCTTCCAGGCTACAAATTTAATTTTCACAACTCTGTTAGTATATTTTCAAATTTAAATTTGCAAATAGTAATCCTGAGCTACATATTTCTTTTTAACTACATGCAATGGAACTGATTTATACTGCCTTTTTTTTTTTACTTGGAATTTATTGAGAAATTTCAAATCGTGTCAACACAGTGAGCGAGTAAAAAAATCCTGTATTTTAATTTTCATGTAAACATTGGCTTTATCCAATAGTAAGGTTGTTTTTTAGAAAACATTTTCTCCTGACTGGATTCAAAAAAGACAAAGGTATTGTTATGATGAGATCACTATAAACCTGGCCACGGGTCGGAAAGATGCATGCGTTTTTAAGAATAAGAAATGAGAAAAGCATAAACTCCTAAATACTTTCTAACCTTAAATATTACTTAAAGGCAAATATTACTCTTAACTAATGGAACTGGTTTATTGAGGATATTATAGTCCATATATTATTTATATGTCCATATAATATTATTTATTATTGGATATTATAGTCCAAGAACAAAGGTGAAGGAATATGAAATCTATTTTAATATATAGCACCGGATCTAGAAACACAAAATCACCAACATCCATTAACTTCACATATAAATATTTAGTTACCCCCATTTTAATGATTTCTTAGTGATCCCGTGATGTTACAGGTATACTTCCAGTTGGCAAGACTACAGAAGAGATGTTTATGTTTTTGAACATGTCATTAACCTGTATCATATTTTGTTTGGTTTTTTTTCCTGCATTTCATCATGGCAATATACCAGGTTGATATACTTTCCACTCAGGTTTGTATACACTGCTGCAAAGAATCCATGTATACGACTTGGCTTTAACTGCAAACTCTTTCCTTTCCTGGAAACCCAATAAAGTCAATATATATTCATGATCTGATCCAACAGAGCATGTGATTAACCTTATGCATTCACATCAAAGGGAGCATTCACATGCTTCAAGTTAAATAGTGTTTGTCTTGACTTTTGAATAAATAAGAATAAAATTTGAAGTATTTATTAAAAGAGGATAAATATCTTCAGAGTTATTGTGTTATTGACCCCATCAAACTTACCTGTGAAAAAAGAACTTTTACAGTCCTTTTTGTTTTACAAATATCGCCATCCTGGGGAAAAAATAATCTCATCAGTAAATATTATGTGAATAAATTTTTAGTTTATTATGAGCCATTTTAACATATTGAAATATCTTGTCAATGCAATTAGTCTTCCTTTGTGTGTTTTTTCTGCAGTTTTTCTTTATACTTACATACAGGGCAGGAAGGAGTAAGCTTTATGGTCATTACTCATGGATCAGATTAGAAAATAACAGAAGGTAGCCACATGTAATCACAACTCTTCATGAAAAGTAATCAAACTTGGAGCCATTACTGCTGACATATGCACATAATTACAAGTAAATGCTAATTACATTTCAGATTTGCTAATATCAGATCATCTGATATTCAAACTATATTTTTCCCATGAAGAATTCTCACCAAAATCCCCGTGTGTACTTCCTGGACCACCATGTACCTTGATAGATCTGGATTACTGGGAATGGGATCAGCTTAAATTCAGAATAACATAATAGCTTAATAAGCATTTTTTCATCTCTGAGTTTCAGCCTTATATTAAAACCTGAGAAAATGCCAGCTCTGAAAATCCTTGCTTCAATTTTACTTGCTGCATGCATCAACAGACAGGAATGTCATGACTTTTTTTTACCATGTACTCCATAAAGTCTTGCTCTCCTGTCACTGATTTTGGCACAGCTAAATTTGTTTATATTTTCTAGGTGATGACATACAGTAAAGGTCCTGTAAAATCTCAATACTTTGGTCTGGATTCTCATTGAACAGTTTTTGTTTCCATCAGTATTTAACTTCTTCAGCTTTGGTTAATTTAAAAGTTTGTGAAAATAATCAGAAACACCCTTCATATCATATGTTGAATAATGTTCAAAGCAATTTTCTCTTCCTTTTTGATGGAACAATGAACACTAGAGGACCTCTGACCCAATCATTTCAGAAATTCTCAAACTAACACTAATTTTATATATAAGTGTTTTTAATGTTCTTTATCTTGAAGCCTCTGTTTGGTAATCTTAGTGATACTAACACTACCTGCGTCTACTGTTCTCAGAATATAATGTTTGTTATAGCTCACTTTCACAGACTCATCCAGTTTATACCTTTGCTGCTTTGTAACCATTCTTTCATCAGGCATTGTCGGTTTACATGCTTACAGAAACATTTTCAAGACTTATTGCAGCATCCAGCAGTTTATGTAGTGTCGGGCTTCATTGTTGTATCTTTGCTATGCTTATATAGTGATTCTTTCCATGCTAATTGATTACAGAGGATTGCTGTATATCATGTTGACCTGTAAAACTCTCACTCACATTTGGTATTGCAGTGGGTTAACCTTGGCCGAGTGCCAGGACCCCACCAAGTCACACTATCACCCTCCCCTTTTCCCTCTCCCTCCTCAGCAGAGCAAAAAGGAAAGGAAAATAAGATAGGAAAACAAAACCCTTGTGGGTAAAACAAGAGCAGTTTACTGATAAGAAAGATAGCAAAGAAAATCTGCTTGCTGAAGCAAAATAAAACAAAGATTTATTCTTTACTTCCCATCAGCAGGTGATGTCTGGCCCCTTCCTAGGAAGCAGGGCTCCAAAACACATAGCAGTTGTGTGGGAAACCGACCCACTGTTTTGAAATGTCTTTTTAAGTCAGCTAAAAAGAACTACAACTTCCATGAATCATTGGGAGATCCTTTGGAAGTCGGAAGCCGGAAATTGTACGGATGCGGCAAGGTATAAAAACTCAAAAGAAAACAAAAACTCTCCCTTTTCACTGCATCATGCAGAGAGGAAAGCATCGCTGCCACCAAGCCCCCCCCAACCCCGGGCCCCGCGGCCGGGGGGAGGAGGGGGAGACTGCCGCTGGAGAGCCCGCATTGAGCTGCTGCCTCCCACCACTTTAAGAATCCAAGCACCTCTTGCTGCTCTAAGAATCTGGGCACCTCCCGCCACCAGAGAGTAAGGAGAGGGGGAGAAGCTGAAGGGAGCTGCCGGCGCAGGAGCCAGATGCCCCCCCATGCCACCGCTGGCTGCTGCTGGAACTGTGCCAAGTACAAACGCAGAAAGGTTCAAGCAGGGGGGGGAGGAGGGGAAGCTGCCACCTCCCGCTGCTTAAAGAAACTGTAGCAAAAAGCCATCATCATAATTGCCGTCAGAGAGAGACTCCGATCACGCCAAAAAGCTGGCAAGTCGCCATCATTGGAACTGCCCAAGTCTGCCAGCCGAGTGTTGTCGACCCAGCCCCCACAAGGACCATTGCCACACACCGGAAAAGGGTAGAAACCAACATATACACATATGCACATGCACCCCATCACACCAGGTTGACTAAGGGGGAGCGAGTGGGTGGGTGTGGTGTCCTTTGATACTGTAATATCTCCATAGAGTAAATACAGCTTTATTTGAATATATTTGGTAATAAACTTGTTAAACTCTCATCGGTCTCCGTAATTGCCTACAAGCCTGGTGGTGGGGAGGTATCTTGCTTTGCCTTCGATATCCTTTTCCCTTTGGGAGGTGGTACGGACGCGTGACCCCAGACCGTGAT
Source organism: Coracias cyanogaster (assembly GCA_033124195.1). Classification (NCBI taxonomy): domain Eukaryota; kingdom Metazoa; phylum Chordata; class Aves; order Coraciiformes; family Coraciidae; genus Coracias; species Coracias cyanogaster. The sequence continues at coordinate 10,473 of JAVSBS010020896.1, forward strand.
AGGTTGCTTTGGAGGACAAAGCAATGGCCCACCCCCTTCTCCTCCTTTTCCCTAGCTTTGTAGTCGAGCCGACATCATGTGGTATGGAATATCCCTTTGGTCAGTTTGGGTTAGCTGTCCTGGTTGTATCCCCTCCCAAGATCTTGCCCACCTCATCCCACTGCGGGGGAATGTCGGGAAGAGCCTTCACAGAATCACAGAGAATCACAGAATCGTTATGGTTGGAAAGGACCTCCAGGGTCATCAAGTCCAACCTTTCTCCTAGCATCTCTCTAAC
>JAVSBS010020897.1:0-28642 GCA_033124195.1 Coracias cyanogaster
AATGAGATACAACTATGAGGGCAGTGAGATACGCTACCATTGTATTCCTTGGGTTCTCCTTTTTGGAGGTCTTAGTCTCAGGTGCTAGAACCAGGTCCCTGAATTTACTGTCCATCTGGGAAAGAAAGCAGAAGAAAGCTGAGTGGGTTTTGTACTGCTGTTGTTCAATCCATGCTGTCTCACAGGCATTTCTGATCTTTTGGCTCACAGTTTTATTAAAACACAGTTTTATTAACTGTGATAATAGTTCCTGCAGTCTGATACTGGGTGTTCACACTGCAGCAACTAGTGCTGCTAGAGGAGACAGTGGTCCACTTCTGTCTTCATACCTGGAAGTACAAAACTTTAAATAATTAATCTGAAACAATTACCTCAAACTTGGGATTACTTAATCAAAATTTACAACTCAGAAGAGCATATGAAATCCATCAATTATTATGCATCCTCCTTGTGACTCCAGAACAAACCATACAAGTGATTATTTCCATCATTACTGCTAATCAAGCACTACAACTAATTTTATTTTCAGTAAAGTTTGAGTAGCATAAGAAGACACAAATTTTTAGAATGCTCATAAATCTTCAGCATCCATAAAGGCTATAGAGACTGTTCTACAGTGCTAGATCATAGAAAACTAGTATTTATGCCCACTAGAATGGCAGTTCATAAATAAAAAGCTGCTTAACTTCTGCTGTTAGAATACTGAGCAGAAACTCGGATAGATGTATCAAAGTTGCTAGAATTAACATTGAAAGTTATTTAAAAAATCATTAAAGGTTTTATTTTTTAAAAGTATTCAATATTATAAAATATTGTATAATTCCTGATATATTTTGTCTAGAATAGAATGTACATACGCATAATCTTTTTAAAGTGGGCCTAAATGATAGCTGGGTAGGTTGGAATTACTTGAGAAAAAAATGAGCCTTTTTTATTTTTTATGGTTTTTTTTCCCTTACAATTTTGCATACCCTTGTTTTAAACATTTTAGAAAAAGAGGCTCTGCTCATGCCTTTTACTTGTATCTTCATTTGTAATTTCATTATACACTAGAACAAAACTGAATCTCAATTTTTAAGTACTGCAATATTTATTTACTAGTTCTTAACCAGCCTTTCATTCATAGCTTTCAACCAACTTTATATAGCCTATTCCCTCCAATTTTTGAAACAGTTAATGGGCAGAAAGAGCTTTATGCAAGGACAATTTAAAGCAGGTAAGTTAAATTCCTGTTTTCAGCAGTTCTAGTAGAGCTATTCTGATTTGGCATGGAGCAGACCATGCTAGGAGTGAGGAAGGATGGAATATTCCCTCCTCAGCCTGACACAGTATTCCTCAAGCCACTGGCACAGCTGGGACTGCTTCAAGTCCTGGGCCTGCTCAACAAGCTCCGTGTGTGAAGAAAACTGGGGTGCTACAGTTTTGGGTGCAGAACTGCTCTGCTAAGCCTGCTAACAAACAATATGAAAAATACTATGGTGTCATCTGCATGTCAGCAGAGCTTTTCGACTGTAGATGGCACTCCAAGGTAAGTGCAAAGGTGTGTCCACTAGCTGTGGAGATTTTATTCTTTTGGTTTTTTTAACCTCCCGGACACTCTAAAATCAGTGATCGGAAGATTAAAAATCCTCAAGAGAAGTTTTCAAGACCCAGAGAAGACCTAGAAAAATGTAAGGCAAGGCCAGAAGCGACCTGTTTGGAGGTGATGTAAAGGGAATGTGATGCTATCTTTGCCAACACACCAATTAATGCAGGGCTAGCCCATTTTGAGAACCAACACCTCCCACAACAGTGGTGGGTCACTGCAGAGATGGACAATAGGGGTGACTTCAGGACTTCAGCTGTTACTGGCATCCCTAGGCCACATAGCTGGAGCAAGACTACCCTTTTTAAAAAAAAAAAAAAGTTTTAAAAAATAACAACCTATTTTTTTTCCTATCATCAGAGCAAGCAAAGAAAGGTAGTTTCTTTTCATTCCTCCAAGTTCAGAAGCTATAAACAATCCTCCATGCCCCCTAACCACCATGATCTTGCCTCTCCCATCTGTGAGACTGCCAGAAGACCGGCAGTGTTACCTGCAACAGCTATGGAGCCTGAGATATGCACTAGAGAGTCCTCAGGAAGTCCAAGAGAATATCCTTCACTCTTGTGACTTTCCATCCATCCTTTCCCCTCCATAGGAGGCTGATGTTCTGAGGTAGTCTGCAGCTTTGCTCTCAAAAAGATCTCTTTGATTCAGGAAGATCAGGGTGGAAGATGTGCAGGAAAGGACAACAAATTGAATTGTCTTGCTGCACTTATTCAATAAACTTCCCACTGAATAAGAAACACTTAGTTTCAATCATACTCTTCGGCAAAGTATTTCACTTCACAACAGACAACATCAACTTCGCATGTACTGCAGCTTCTGATTGTATTGAAAATTTTATTTCTGTCACTGAAAGTAACTGTCCCTTTACCAGTGCCCACAAATGATTGTCTTTTATTAGGGTATGCAAATACAATTTTTGTTTTATGTCCATTGTGCCCTTTACCACAATTTTTTTACAAAACTTTTTTTTTTTTAATATGGCAAGCCTGTAAAAATGTGAGACAATGCAATTCTCACCACATACACCTCATATAACCAGGGACTGGATTACTTTTGGGTATCTGGACTACTGTAATAACAGAAAATATACCTTGGGCATCAGAAATGCTTCAAAGGCCTAATTAGACAAGTTGGAATCTTGTGACTTAAAGAAGAGATGTCAGAGTATCTGACATGACATGGTGACATGGAAGTGTTTCCAATCTTGTGAGATGAAGAGCCTGCTTTGCTGAATCCATGGTTTGTTGAGTGACAGCTCCTGGGTGCTCACTGCATCTCTATTTCCTACTTCACTTTCTCAGGGGAACTCTCAAGTAGATTGAGCAGACTTCAGGCAGTCCCCATAATTCACCATCTTCCTTTCCATGCTATTTGATCCTTGGTCGTTTTCTCCACACTTCTCTCAGGCAGTATTGGTATACAGAACTTAGTAACTCTGTCTCTTTGAGTAAGAGGATGGGCTTTCTTAAAGCAAGATGCACATATTTTTAATAAATTACTAACTTAATAAAATACTTGAGTGGTATAAAAAAATGCTGCTTCTGAGTGTGTGGCCATCTGTTAAATAATCAGTATTAAATAAAACTTTCCCTGATAAGAGGTGTTATACTGAATTGAGTCTTCCTCTATCAGTTCCATAAAACAAATTCCCAGTATTGCATAGTCTTTCTCTCAAGTTCACAAAAGAGAAAGACCATGAGGAACTTATTTAGTATCAGCAGAAGTTAAGTCTGGAGCTGATTAATTTTTCCTTTACTATTACTGCTGCCAATAAGAATTATTACTCAAGGCTCCAGTGGACACTGGTAATAATTAGGCCAGCTAAGGCACGTAAATAGAAATGTGAAAGGGGAAGTCTGTCACTCAACACTCAGTATAGCTGAAAAGGAAAAATTATTTTCTTTTTTGATATATGGACTGATCTTTTGGATTACTAGCTGATAAAAGTAATCACGAGCTTTTTTCAACATTCAGAATCAATTTAAAAAATCTGTTTTGAGATCATTACAGTGATAGCATAAAGCGCAGAGTAAATTTTTTCCTTACTGTCACTTACATCTTCTCCTCTAACTCCTCTATTAGCAGCAGACCGGTGTAGCAGCAGACAAGGCATGGAACTTTACCTCAATACTTCTGTGGACTACTCTGGACGGATGGATAGGATCCCTAGGTCACCAGAGAGCTGCCTAATGGGATAGCATCCTCCCTATAGCCTAACTTTAAATTAGTTATGTGCATTTGGAGTACAGTCAATCTATAACCCTTCAACACTCAATGAACTGAGATGCATGCTAAGACAAAAAATAAACTCTGTATGCTAATTAAGCCTCTCAAAGTTGATGACAGATTCTGAAGATGGCTAAGTATACTGGTTTTCCTTTTTAAGTGTTGCTCTTTGCATTCTTGAGGGACTTTGACTTAAAGTCAAGGGATGCTACAAAAAGTAACAATCACAGTCGGAGATGTGTATTTTTCCTTTAAGATAATTACATGTTTATTTGTGATAATTCAGACCTTTTCACCACAGCCTGAAAAAACCAAGATGAACAGTTCCTAACCATCAGGCACATACTACATGCTTCAGGAACTTACAAGTCTGACGTTGGACCACTCAATTAAAAAAGACGCTTCAGTAACTCCTTACTGGCTTTTCATCTCCACTGCCTGTAATTTCTTCTGAAAGGCTTAAAATAGTGTGTATTTCCACAACAACATTGTCATTTTCCACCAAAACAAAACCAGTAATTTAAACAGAGGCTCAAGTTAACCTGTTTTTTTTTTTTTTTTCCACCATGTTACCTTATCACCTCAACGTATCTCTGTAAATCAATTATCATACTCATTCAGTGAATGGTATTCACCAGTTTGCTGCTTTTGCAGAGGCAGCACAAGTCTCCTGCACAATAGCAGGAATTTCTATTACTGACCTGTGAGCTGGGGAAAATTAGAAAAGCCTAAACAATAAACAATAGGTGGTGGTTAAGATCTTATTTTTCCATGAAAATAGAAAAAGACCTGCAAAGGAGATCAAACTCTTGCATAGAGACCATTTCTAAGAGCCTTTGGTTATTCTGTCAAGGTTTTGGCTGACTCAGACTCCATCCACTCCTATCCATGACTCAGTATTACTTTCCAGCTTTTTTATGTCCCTTGCTTTAGTTTTCTATTCTTTACAGTAGTATTTTGTATGAAAGACCTGAGGGGCAATCCAGCTTCTTAGAAATTATTTTTCTCATATAGATTCTATTAGTGTTGTCTTGGCCTTCGTTCTACCTTAAGCCTCTTGATCTTTCCACTCTGCTGTTTACCTCTCCAAAGGATGTCTGTCCCAGCTATTTACTTGAGTTCATTACCGTACAACAAAGCATTGTTTATGACTGACTTCAGCTGTATTTGGACCTCCTAATCTCCCCAGATGGTCATTATTGTTCTTAGGCCAGCTGGCAGCATACTTGGAGCAAGGCCACCTCTGAGGCATGCTTATGACTGAAGCAGAAAGAAGCTACCATAGGAAAATAATGCATAAATAAATTTCACATAGCACGCAGGGTTAGTTAAAATGGTGAATGACTGCTGGCAAAACCAAACATTTATACCGTGAAATACAGAAATCAGATTGTGCAATTCACATTAACTGGGTCAGGTGGCACAGGTAAAAGTGCTTGAGATTCACCTACACGCAGCTTGATCCCCAAATTGAACGGCTGCTAAAAAAGCGCATGTAACTTTTCAACTACAAATGTTTGATGGTTTAAAAACCAGTCAGGTTGTTTTAAAGCCTTTTAATGCTTGCACAACATGGGATAAAACTGTGGCTTTAAAGAAACACATAGCAACTCTGGCCATTGGCATTAATATTAATCATTAATGTACTTCTGTATCTTGGAAAAAGCAATGTGTGATTTTCTTTACTCTGTGTTTTATGTTAGGTATTACTTGTCTTAGTTCCTATCTTCCCACCCTAAAATGCCACACCCTAATCCTGTTCACAATTAATCAGTAATCTCTACCACCTCTTACATCACCCATGATATTAATTGAAAAGTAGAACTAAATTGAGCCCTCACGGGGTTTACTTGAGCCACACAAACTGAACTGTAGGTAATTACTTTACAAGAGCAGTTTTTCAAATCCTTGTGCATGTTGGTTTAGTTTATGAGACTGCCCCGAGTTGGTGTCAAAAGCCTAACAAAAATCAAGCTGTATCTTATAAATCAGGCCACTTGCTCCATCACAGAGAGACATTACATTATCTTAAGACAATCTGCCATGACACAGCCTTCTGGATGCCTTCCCTCACTTCATTATTTTCTGATTATTTAACTACATGCTTTTGAGTCCTCTTTGGAGAGACCCTGCCTTGCCACAAACCCAACCTCCTCCTTCACAGCCAGCTGCGCTGCCCCTCTTGTGAAGAGCCACAGAACAAGACCTAGAACCACCGGAGCTTTCCCCTTCGCATGCTTTCCGACCATAACTCCCAACCCCACCGCCACCCTCACACCCACAGCGGCCATTTTGAATTAACCCTTCGCACGCGGAAGAACGGCCCGCCGCGGCAGGCCCCGCCCACCAGCCCCGCCCCGCCCCCTCGCGCCCCTTTCGCCACCTGACTCAGCCTGTCAGTCAATCCGGGCTCCGGCGTGGGGGAAGGAGCCGAGGCGCCAGACGTAGCCAATCGGCGTGCCAGGTGCAGCGGCGCCGCGGCCAATCGGCTGCTTGCTTCTTCGGGGGTGCGGTGGTTGATGTCCCCGCGCCCCGCTGCGAGCTGCTGTCGCCCGCTGTCGCTGTCGCTGGCTGAGGTGTCGCGGTAGCCGGAGCAGCCTGGCCTTGCCCCTGCCCCGCTGTCACTGAGGATGAGCCCCCGCGCTGCCCAGCGCGCGTCCCGCCCTGCCCGCCCGAGTCCATTCATCTAGCGACTGGTGAGGGGCGGGCCGCGACCTGCTGATGTGTCCGGGCCTGCGGGAGGGGCTGTGTCACGGCTGGAGGGAACGGGCCGGAACGGCGGCGGTTGGGGGGCTGTAGGAATGGAAAGAGACCCAGGCAGGAGAGCCAGGGAAGGGTAAAGGGCAGCAGGCCACGTAGGGTGGGAGGGGACTGCCTTCGAGGCGGAAGAAAAGTGGCTCGGCTGCCGGTTTTGATAAGAATCTTATGTCGCTCCTCGATTCCCGGCTACGTGGACGTGGGTAGTGGGAGTCAAAACGGCCACCTTCCCCCCCTGCCTGCCCCTGCCCTTTGGCTGGCTCTTTGAAACACTTCAGACCTTTTACCGCCTTGACACTGGCAGGTTTCCTTAGCTGGAGATTGCTGGGAAGCCTGTCGTGTTTCTCGCCTTCTTGGTGATACTTGCTTGTAGCTTTTGGTAGCAGCTCACAGTGCTGCTGGCTTTGAGCTGCACTATAAACACTAGAGAGCTGAAGTCTCATAGTTAGCTTAAAAGGATATTTCCATGCAGTGTTCTTAGGGGCCAGCCACCTCATCTCTGAAATCTGGCTCTTTTTGTGCTGATGTGGTCAGTGTAGTTTTCTGTCTTCATGGAAACTGACCACCGTTTGTCCTTTACAAAAAAATAATAGTTGCCCAGCAACATCTGATGTGGGTGCTATTTAATAACAATGTACCAAATGTTCAGAGTTCATTCAGAAAAGTCAGCTTTTTCTGAGCCTATATTGGGTATAGTTGTAAGTGCAGTGAAAATTTGTGGTTCATTGCTTTTGACTTAGCTTCAGGTTATCTGTTTCAGTAAAAAAACTAGACCGAGATCCCAGTGTATTGTAGAAATGCCTGTAGCTGCACTCACCGTGCTTTTGTCTATACCACTTTCTGTATGTTTTAATTTTTTGGACGGTGTTAAGTTACTAAATATAAGTAGTTTTGACTATTTCTAGATAAGCTAAGCACAGTATTTCACAGTTTACTGTTTAGGTACTATGATTCCTGACTAATAGATCTGCTCTGACGTGTTGTAGCTGAATTTAGCTACTCGGCTACCAATGGTACTTTGGTGCTTTTTTTGACAGTCGTGTCTGCTTTTGATTGGTAGTGCTTGCTAGCACTGTTTGCAGCAAATGGATTAGAGTTACCGGTTTGCTAACTGTCTCACCCTGAAAAGGATTATGCTGTTGTTGCTGTGAATGTGGAAGTTTTAGAAAGCCTGGAGAGAACCTCTAAAGGTCACCTGTGCCAGGGGTGTACCTGGGCAAAGTGGTCATGGCAGAGATGCCCTGGCCTAGTAAATTAAGCAGCTTGAATATGGCATGGCTCAAGGGACATAGCAGGCATAGTGGAGTGTGCTGTTTTTTAAAGCAAGTTGGTTTTCCTCCGCGGCTTTACTTCTAGGCAGGTCACAGTTATTTAAAACTTGAACAGGTTGCTTGTTTTCTAGCCCATCTTGAGAGCCTCATTAGCATTTAATTTATCATTTGGAAGTGCCTCCTGACATATAATCTTAATCTCTTAACAAAATTTGAACAAATGACTATTTATTCCATTGTCAGGGATAAAATGGACTAGAGTTTTGATTTTTCTGATTTATGTAACAGGTGCTTTATTCAGATGCTCTGGGTAGTCCGTAGAAACCACAGCTGAAGGTGAAAATAGATCCAGTTTACTCAGCCTGTACTCATGGGCTGTTTGGTAAACCTTCTGAATCCTAGTTGTTCCTTCCAAAGTTTTCTTCTACTTACCTACTTCTCTTAAGACTTGATCTCTGAACTACAGGCAGCACTCTACCTGTCTGTTCTAGAAGAATAGAATCCTTGCTTTCTATGCCTTGTATTGCAATGCTGCTTTAATATAGTTGAGAAGAAGCTACTTTTTAAAAAAGACTTGGTGTGGGAATTTCTGACTGCCAAACCATTGTAAGCTGCTGCATAGCTTTGATTTACCTTTTTTTCCTTTTATATTCAGTCGCTTTACCGCCCTAAAATATATTGTGTATTCAAATAATATTTTTGAGGGGTTGAAAAGCCTAAATTTATGCTCAAACTTCAACAAATGTGCAGGGAGTTTCTAAGCCGGTTAAACTACCTGTGGTAACATAGTCTTCTGCATAGAAGTCAGCAGTCTAGATGTTCTTTAAAGCCTTGAACAATGCCCTGCTTATAGCTGAAGGGTGCGTTTGCTGTTACTTATCTAGAAATTCATCTGTGTTTCCTTGAGGATATGTTGCATAATGTCAGTGCTACTATTATTGTATTACTACCCAGCTTCAATTTGCGAGTCCCTTTTGTCAGATTCTAAACTACTACTTTTAATATGCATTAGGGAAAGTTGCCTTTAGGTAGGACTACAGTCAACAGAAAATCCTGGAAAATCAGTAACATGATAGCAAATTCCTATGGTTTTAGTTCTGTAAGCTTTAGATTTGCATTTTTGATCAGCTTACTAATCAAGTAGTTGGCATGGTGAAGTTTGGGGTACAAATATTTTCAGGATTTCCATGCTGTTATGGTTACAGGTCTTTTGTGATGTTGTGAAACAAGTGTGAATGGACCAACTTGGAGAATATTATTAAATGTCAGCATGCTTGTTTAAAAAACAACCCCTCTTCCATTCCACCCTGGAAATCTTCAAGAACTCACAACAAGCTTATAAGGATGGACTTAACCTTCCCAAAGTGTATGATATTGCCAGTCATACCTCTCTTCATTTAGCAACTTATTATCAAAAGGAAGAGCAAATTAATTTTAAACCTTCTCAAAAGCCATATTACTAACACTTTTTTTTTTTTTTTTTTAGGGAGGGTTATTAGGATTGACAAGGAAAACTAGGCTTCTTTAATATGGAAAAGAGAAACCATTATTTAGATGTTTTAGGAGACCTCAGTTTTGTTTTTTTTTTTTAGGAAAACTAGGTAGTTTTTCACTGAGTGCATCTTAGATGCAGTTGGAATTTAGAAAAAAATCAGTACCATTTAAAACAAAACAACCAAAACCTCAACAGAATAACAGTGAATGGAATGAGGTTATGCCAATTTAAAGATCAAATAAGGTCTTGAGAAATACGTTCTTAGTAGAGTAGCCTAAAGCTGGGTTTCAAGGCTGTGCCACTAATTTGACAATTCAGTGAATGTGGCGCGCTTGGAAGATGCAAAACTAGCAATCTGTCTTCAAGTGGCACTGAATTCTTTCTGAATCTCTTCTGTTTTATCTTTCACTTCCCTATGAGACCGTTGTCTCTATTAAGGTGAAAAATCCACAACAGCAGCTACTAGCCACTGTCTTGGTACTGGTATCCACATCCATGTTAGCCAGGTTTTACTAGATCTAGTACTGAGTATAGGCACTCATCAGGAAGAATCTGAAAGCCCACAGATAAAAATTCTCCTATCATATGTGTGCCTCCCAGATTGGATGCTGGAAGCATCTATTGCAACTGCCGACCCTGTGATAAGGGTTGATTGCCGTTTCTCTTCCGATAGCACCTTTGTACCTTTGAGCCAGGAGCACACAACCTCTATGGAAATACCTTCTAGAAAAAATGAAAATTGGGAATGTGTTTATGGAGAGCATGGTCCTGTGAATATGGAAGTGAGTATTTTTCTTCATCCAGTAGCCTGTGATGCCACTGTGCTAAATATTAGTATTCTGGGTATTACAAAAATTTGTGCTGAATATGCTCTGCCTTCACTGGGTTTGTCTTTTGAAAGGTAATAGTTAAGAAACAGATGCATAGTAGAGGGTCCTAAAGCTACCTTGGTATCATAATCTCTTTCTTCTGGTTTAATTTTTGTGACTTCATAATGCCAGAGTACAATTGATTATATATTTTGTATGTATTCTGGGAAGCATCTTGGATAATAAAAATAGATAAACAGAACCCTTGGACTTGAAGACCACAAACCCACCAGAAGTCCCTCGTAAGCAGTTTTGATATGCAGAGAGGTTTCTGGAGCTCCACAGTGGGAAGCTTCTGCCAACTCTGATAATTTTCCCAATGATAAGGCCAGAATGTCAAGATTGCAGGTCTGCCCTCTGCTGTTTGTGGGAAGTGAAATCTACCATCATCATCATCCTTAGTCACTAAGGTATTTGTTAGCTTAGTCTTATAGATGTGTAGAACCTTAGATATGTTCATAACCGAGAGGTGTGACAGCTTTGATTTAGAATTTTTAGAAAAAACCTGCCTGTTTGTGGTGACTTACTGAGAGAATCAGGGATTTTTGAGATAACCACAGTAGGTAGAGGGCTGCTTTTTAAGCTGTAGGAGTTCTGACTCTGTAAGGTCAGATGGCACATCTGACACACTCCTTCTTGGAGGGTGTCTGACAGCTGCGGTGCAGTGATGCTTTGCCTTCTCTGAGGGCAGGGGCAATTGAGAGGGCTCTAACTGCTCACTTCCAGAAGGCAAGATACCATAAACACTTCCATGCTGCTACTTAGGAGTTAACTTCCCAGTTAGTTGCAATCTTTTAAATTCTTCAGGGCTGTGAACATGTGTAATAAATAGCTCATGTCTCTAAGGGAAAATTTAAAAATCCGCTTGCTGCTGAAATAAAACATCTTTGGGATACTTTGAACACTGCTCCAATTCCTCAATTTTTTGTGACTTTTCTCTATAATGAAGAGGTTAATTGGGAATCAGTTAAAAGAACTTGAATTCTAAATGCTATCTATTGTATTACAAAAATGTTTAAAAGATTATAATCTTATTTAGCTATTTATGTCTTTTAATAATTACAGCATTAGGAAGACAGTGGTATTGTAACATTCCTACAATTAGTTCTGAGAAGCCAGCAGAAGTATCTGCAAATAAAAGCAAAGACACGTAATTAAAAGGGCACCATATCCTTTAACAGTTCAATTCAAAGTTTAAAAAATGTTGGTGGCGCTTCTAGTTTGTGCTCATTTTAGGTGCCAGTCATCTAGCATATGGAGTTCCAGCTGAAAGTAAGCTTTTGGACAATTTTAAGGTTTTAAGCTTTCACTTAAGGACCTCCTCTATATTTAAATACACTCAGATCTGATTATTAACCCTTTTCAGATGTAATAACATGATAATGTGTATTATTGGTGTGCCAGTATTTATTGTGGAGTGAAAACTTGATCTACAGCCTTCTGCCTCAAAACTCAAGGTGTATATATCAATGTACTAATATAGTATCTAATGTTGTAATGTGTATAGTAAAGGAGGGCTGGGTTAGAATGACTTATAAAAAAATAATTCAGTAGAGTCAGATTTCACATAGCTGCAGTAAGTGTCACCAAAATGGAGTTAGTGTGAGGTAGGCAGGGTTGTATATCTATCTAGTAGCAGACTTTTTATTCTTTTACTGGGTTGTTTGTTGGTCACAGTATTTTGGTGTTTGGTAAGGCTAGGGCTCAGGTGCTTTAAAGAAGTTTTTCTCTGGCCCCTCTGTTCTGTTCTTGTAATGGCACAAGTTTCTTTGGAACCAGGATTTACTTCCTTCTGAATCATTTTCACATAGAATTCAGTGTCATAAGTAGGTGTGTGTCCGCAGAAGGGAGCGTACAGCGTTGGGCACATCAGGACTGCTTCCTTGGGTGGTGGTGGTGCCATTTCATACCAGCTTAGCTAACAGATTAGTCAACTTTATATTATGACTCCTCTGACTAATTTTTCCTTTTTTTTGTTTTTACTTTTCTTTCTTTGTAGCACTAATAGCAATGCCTTAATGATAATTGTATTTAAGATGTGCTTTATAAGGCATATGTAAAGTTCATACCTCTTCCACAGCATAGTTTTATTGCCTAGTGGCATATTGATGAAATGTGACAAATTGGTTTGAGGATAATAGTGCTTCTGATGTTTTTCCTGTAGAGGTCCAGATATTGTTATTTTTTAAAATATTACTGTTTAGAAGGGTATTTGATGCACTGGCAATCTGAGTCTGCTCATAGCAGTCATCTGTCACACTTTTTGATTCCTTGGAGCAGCAAGTCAGGCTGTGTTCTTGAAACTAGAGCTTTTTTTAAGCTTGTGACAGTGATTCACTTTTCTGTATAGTCTGTGGCTTTAGAGGTTGTGAAAGGAGAATAGTTCACACAGGTATATGTTAAATTTATTGTGTTACTGCAGAAGTTTTTATGATGGTTATAAAATGCCCTGCAGAGTGAACTTAAGTTTGCCATGACAAATATAAGCTAAACCATTGTGGTCAATTTTGATGTCTGAAATATTTCAGAATGTTATTCCTGCTTAGGGATGAGGGACTAAATCATAGTGAATAAAAACTACTTTATTTTTTTTTCTTCATTTGCCTGCTGTTTGAAATTGTTTTGAAGGTACATACTGAAAACCTTCTGATCTGCAGATTTATATTCAAAGTATTTAATCTCTTCTGAATTGCATGGAAAAATATTTGTTGAAGGCCTTGTCATGAGATGTTTAAGTGAATACTCTTGGACGAGAAATGTCTTTTTTTTTTATGAAAGTTTAGATTCCATTACTAGTGTTTGCTCTAAATGGATTACTTTTAGCTTGGTAGCAACCTTGATGGTAATTCTTGAAATGAGAGGAGGACTGGAATTTCTATTTTCTTTTTCAAAAAAATGTAATCTTTCCATGATATGTCTTTGCAGATAGAATCATTAACAAAATATGGTCATACATTTGGTGCTTGAAAAGCAATGGAAGCTAAGCTCAACAGGCGTTTTTGAGGGGATTGGGGACCAAGGAGTGGGGAGTGCGCATTTATGATGACTGCTGTTTGCTTTGTTGTTTCCTCCCCATCCTTTCCCACTCTCCAAGGAATTTTAAACATTTTTAGCTTTATTTATTTAGCTTTCATGATGGCATTAGCAAGCAGAACCATCAAGGAGTGTAACATATGATTGAATACTACTTCACTCAGCTTGCCACTTAGACTTGAAACATTGAAGCATGAAGTTTTTGGAGACTGAATAGCATTAAACTAGGCAGTGTATCAGTGATGTATATAGTTCCCTTTTTCTGTTTTAGAGGGGTTTATGTGTGATTTTTATACTGCTGTCTGCACTTCATGTACTGCAGCCCTTTAAAGTATAACTGCACACATTTCATAGGCTAGATGAGTGCTTCTGTCAGGCCTTCTGTACTTTTGAGAAAGTGGATGTTAGAGAAAGATGGATATGCTGAAGATAAGTATGCACAGATAAGCAGAAATGCTGTATGCCCCAGACTGTGTATATATTTTAATGAAGAAAGACTTGTATCTTTGCTTCCTTTTTCTTTTTCTCTCTTACTCCTTCCAACCTAGATCATTACTTCTTCCCACCTATTTCAGGAGCTTTAGACTTTAGCCATGCATGAGTGCTGCCAACCTGAATTCACGTTTCTTGTACAAGTTGCTTTTCTTTGCTCTTTTGCTGTCCTTTCTCTAACCTTTGTCAGTGGTCCCAGAAATGATGGACAGGAGCCTTCCTGTTGATTCTGCAGAAGAGGCTTAGTAGGCAAATGGGTAGGCATTCAGGCCAGGGAAGAGAAAGTGGGGCATAATCCTTTTTTTGCAGTGTCTAAGGGAAACCATGATGGTCTCTCCATTCTTCTGAGTGTGACTGACAAGGCTTCTGTGAGCCAAGGTGTTGTCAACAGCTGTGGGGATTTTTGGTTTACCGCAGCAGTCTTTTAGTTCAGTTCTTGCTTTCTGATACCAAAGTAATGATATAATTAGACAGTAAGATATCAGAGTCCTAAAGACCCTAAGGATGGGAAAGCAAACTTTTTTTTTCTTTAGATGACTTTTTTGGATTGAGTTCATCATGTAGCCTCAAAGATTTATGTCAAAGAAAGGGAGGAGGTGCCTTTTGAGGCTAGGGTGGAGAAGGGAGTCATGGGTTTTTTAAAGTGTCTGAATGTCTGAGTATAAGCTCAGATGGCATGGCACAGGTCAGCTAACCCTTGCCACATTGCTCCTGTATCTGCACATGCTAGTTTGATATGCATTTAAATTGGTACAGTTGCTAGGGAAATTTTTTTTTTGTCTACTAATCTATTCTGATTTGTTCTCTTTCAGGTCTCCCTTGCAATTATGGAGTTTTAGAAGAATAAGGTAGTGTGGAGGGGGAATCCCCCTCTACACACTTGAGGTAGTTCACTTTTGGTATTTTCTATGGACAATAATATTTGTTATATAAGATGGTGAAATAAGACTTCTAAAATTATATATTTATGAATATTTATTTGGATCAAGTGCCAAACATAGCAGTACAAAGATTTCTAATGGCAGCTCAATAAAACTGGATTTACATCCTTGGAATTACAATTTTTTTTTTAAGGCACTGTGTTGTGTACTGAATTGGAGTGCCTTGACACACTTAAGGGTTGTTCCCCTTAAGGAAAGGAGCAGCTTTAGAAGTGAAGATGAGTTCTCTCTTGCCAGACTGCACTTCAAAGTGTCGATCTCTACAGCATGCTTTGGATGTTATTTCTGTAGTAACCAGAGGAAGCGAAGGCCAGATCAAGGCTTTTCTCTCTTCTTACTGCTACAATGCTGCAACTATAAAGGATGCCTTTGGTAGAAACGTTGTACATCTTGCTTCGTCTTGTGGCAAAAAAGGTGTGCTAGATTGGTTGGCTGAGACCAAAGGAGTAGATCTCTTGGCGAAAGACAAAGAATCTGGATGGACGGCTTTGCACAGAAGTATATTTTATGGATACATCGATTGTGTTTTGTCATTGCTAAAGGTGAGTGATTTGCAACTGTAGTATTTACCAGCATCTACAATTTTTACAGTTATATTGGTTATGTGAAGGTGGGTTTTTAAACTTGACTGAAAGCCACTTAAAAATTATCTTAACACTGAGTTTAGATCACTGCATTGATTTACTTGAAGATTGTCTCTATGTTCATAAGAGACGTCTGCCTTTGCCCATGCAGAAATCAGTGCTGAGTAAGGAACTCTGACTAATTGTGGACTTCCTTGAAGACTGGTTTGTGTGGAAGATATCGGGGTCAGGATCTTAAAAGTGGAGCGTGATTAGACTTTAGTCTGACTTAGTTTTAGATGCTCTAAAAATAGGCTCTTCAGTAATTATACTAATTAGTGTTTTTAGAGAACATTAATGAAAGCTTAAATGGAGTTATAATTAGAAATGAGTCTTACATTTGAGAGATAAGAGCTTTAAGGTGTGGAGCATTTTATTAAGCGAATCCCCATTTCATTCATATTTTAAGCAGGGCTTTTGCTCAGTCCCCCTCATTCCTTTCTTGTGATTGATGTTTCTTTTCTATCACATAGCAAGTTGTGTATGTTTTTGATGGTTCTTCCTTCTGTTCCTCCTGTCCAAAGTGCAGCAAAGGGAAGAGCTGCATATGGTTGAGATAATCAAGGTCCCTTTAACCATGTGAAAAAACAAAGTGTTTGTGGTTCAAGGTTACTTGAAAGCAAATTTTTAAAGGCAGAGAATTTTCCATTTTAAGTTTAGCCATTTTTAATTGCAGTGACTAGCCATGTGTAAATATAAAACTCTGCTTTCAACAACATTTTAAGCAAACTGGTTGTGGATCCAGTATTTTTTAATTCTTGAAGGTCTGATAACTGTTAAATATGTATTTCATGTGCTGTACCCTTACACAGTAAGGAGTTTTTCATTACACTTGAAAAAAGACAGAAGTAGGTGTTTGTATGACAATTGTGCATTATTCTGTTCTCTAGAAAACTCAAAACTTTGTGTGATGTTTGAAAAAGTAGTCAGTCCTTTCCTGCATGTGTGTTTATCTGTGTCTTTGTATTTGCTTACAGGAGGCCTCTGCATGTTTCCCCAGGCGTATTACACTTTTCTGTCAGTTGCATAAATGAGTGATATTTTTCTAATAGCTAGCTCTGCTGATACTGTTCTAAGAAGCAGAACGAAACAGTTCATGGAGAACACTCTGCCTCCCAATTCCTTAACTGAAGTCTCTCTGCTGTTCTGCATTATAAAAAGATATGTTCTTAAGGTATTACAGCAACAGCATGAAGGGATTATAAAATAGAATTATGAAGTAGCTGAGCTAGTAAGAGATCACTGAAAGTTGTCTAGTCCAACCCCCATGCTCAAGCAAGGTCAGCTAGAGCAGGTTTCCCAGGACTGTGTCCAGCTGGATTTTGAATGGAGACTCAAATATCTCCATTCCAACGTTTAATACCAGTGCAGTAAAAATGGGCTTTAGGTTTAAACAACATTTCTTATATTTCATTTTGTGCCCATTGACACTTGTCCTGCTGCTGGATATCACTGTGATACCCACCCCTCACCTCCAATCAGGTATCACATATTGATAAGAAGCATGCAACACCCCCACCGCCCTTGGACCTTGTCTAGGCTAAGCAACCCAGTTGTCTTCTTGTATGTCAGATGCCTCAGTCATTATTTACATGGTATTTTGCTGGACTTGCTCCTATATGTCCATGTCTGTCTTGTACTAGGGAGTCCAGACCTGAGCCCAGGCACTCCAGCTGTGGCTTGCCAGTGCTGACTAATGTTTGCTGGCAATGCTCCCACATGCAGCCATGAATGCTTTCTCCATTCTTGGCTGCGCAGTCATATTGCTGGCTCGTGGTCGACTGGTTGTACCGGGAGCCCCAGGTCCTATTCTGCCAAGCTGCTTTCCAGGCAGTCAGCCTCCAGCTGTATGGGTACGCTGGATTCTTCCTCCCTAGGGCCAAGATTTGCATTTCCCTGTGTTGAACTTCATCAGGTCCCTGTCAGCCCATTGCTCCAGCCTGTCAGGGTCCCTCTGAATGGCAGCACAGCCCTCTGACTTACCAGCCACTCCTCCTCATCTTGTATCATCATCAGCCTTGTTGAGGGTGCACTCTGTCCGGTCATCCAGGTTATTAGTGAAGATGTTAAACAGGATTGGCCTCAGAATCAACCCCTAGGGTACTCAACTAGTGTGGATGACAGACTTCCATTGTGGACTGGAGGCAGTCATGGCTTATTCTCAGACTGTATCTAATACAAGTTTTACCACTCAGCAGTTGCGGTTTGTTTTTACAAATTCAAACCATGTGAATAATACTGCAGTCTCTCTTCTGCTTGTAAATTACTTATACAGCTGCCAAAGAGAGGAACATCCAGCTATGTGTTAAATCGTAAAATAGGTTGATCTTTCTGTCGTATAATGAATTAATACCGGTAAGGTTGCCTTTATAATTTGGAGAATGTGTGTTATTGTTCTGGCTAGTGTTTTTCCAAATGAAGTTATGGGTTAAAATCCCTACTGCAGATGTGGCTAGCTGTCCTTCCGTTATGCTTGAATAAATTGTGCTCCCTCAGTTTTTGTATTTGATGTTTTTACCTCTGAAGCGTGAGATTCTGTAAGGTTTTCCTTTGTATTAGCCATGAGCTGTGGTACATAAGTACAGCCGTATTATCCATTAGATTCTGCTTGGGGACATCTGCAGTTCTTCCCTTCAGGGATATGATTGATGACACTTGACTTCCTTAAAGCCAGTACTGGTGTAGCAGCGCTTTTTTATATGGAGAAAACGCTATTTACAGAGCATATCCACCTCTCTCTGACTTCTAAAGGAATGACCTGCTCATGCTTTGTGCTTCTGAAGCTTCCCTGCTGCTGACTTGTCTGCCTGTTCATGTCCTCTTGCCTTTTCTCAGCAACTGCAAATCTCTGTTCCCTGCTTGCTTTCAAAGCCATAGTAGGTGGTGTGTGTAGTTTTTTTTGTTTTGTTTTGTTTTTTTAATTTTCTCACTTCTCTAACTTGTCAAAACTGATTCTGTAAACATCCCAATATAAAAAAATGTGTTCTTTGAAGCAGGTAAGTGCTGTTTTGGTAAATACCTGCCCTTCCTGGATGGCAATGCTTTCTCTTCAAGTTTTCTTTGTGTTTCACTGGTTACATCTTATTACTCAGCCAGTGTTCATACAATAAAATTCCAGTTAATAGATCAACGTGATGTACATGGCCTAACAGAATTGCACTGGGTTTCTTTCACATTTGCTTAGAGTTTCCTTGAATCTGAAGGTTTTCTTTTATCAATATTAAACTTAAAGATTTGTTTAGCTTCTTAAACATTTACCTGGCTTCCTTCACGCTGTGGAGTTAATTTTAATTCCTGTTCCTCTCTTCTCCTCCTCTCCTCTTTCAGCATGGCGTTAGCCTCTACGTTCAGGATAAAGAAGGCTTATCAGCCCTGGATCTTGTGATGAAAGATAGGCCAATCCATGTGGTGTTCAAGAAAACTGGTAGGAAATCAAATAGCTTAAATTCTATTTAACAAGGAGATATGTTTCAACAATGTATTAATGTGTGCACTAGTGTAGACAATATTTTCTGTTTCTAATTAGGACTGTGCAAATTATGGGATAGCTGAAGCTATGGCATCACTAATATCAAATGATAGAAGATGCAGAATATTGGCAGTAGGCCCAGGATCCATGTGTAGCAAAAATGTAGGAATAACGACTGAGAGGTTTATTAACAGAAGGGTAATAAAACCCAAGAAAGACAAGTGATGCACGGTGCAAATGCTCACCACCCACTAGTGGATGCCCAGCTAGTACCCAGACAGCCCCTCCCAGCCAACTCCTCCCCATTTATATACTGAGCATGATGTCCAGTGGTATGGAATATCCCTTTGGCTAGTTCAGTTCAACTCTCCTGGCTGTGCTCCCTCCCAGCTTCTTGTGCACCTCCTCACTGGCAGAGCACAGGAAACTGAAAAATCCTTAACTTAGGATAAGCACGACTTCGCAACAGCTAAAACATCAGTGTGTTAGCGGCGTTATCCTCACACTGAATCCAAACCACGGCGCTTGTACCAGCTACTAGGAGGAACATTAACCCTGTCCTGGCCTAAAGCAGGACAGTGGCACAACATGATCAAATATACGTTTGGTTTTTTAGTCATCAGAAAATGGTGTTGAGATATCCGTGTAACTGAAAAGTTCTTTAAAAAGTATGAAGTGTTCGTTTCTGGCCACAACTCTGATTTGAAAGTGTTTATGGTTTTCATATATGACAGCATAGCATTTTTTTGAGATAGGCTTTTTACTAAACTGAAGCAAAGCATTTATAACCTAAGGTAGCAGAAGTAAATCTGCTGCTGAGGAATGTTTGCATTTTCTGCATCTGGAAAATATAAATATAAGTAATGTCGATAATCTGTACATTATTGTTAAAATATTCTGTCATAGCACCTTACTTCTCATAAGAATAAATATTTTTAAAGTTTTGGATACAAAACAGCTCTCCTCTTGACATTTTAAATAGAAACAGTGGGAGTTGCTTTTCAAAGTCAGTATGCACAAGACTGGTAAGTTTACATGCTACAGAGAGAATCTTTTTCATTGCAGATCCCACAGAAGTCTACACCTGGGGCAACAATATAAATTTTACTTTGGGTCATGGTGGTCAACAGGGTAAACATCATCCTGAATTGGTGGACCTCTTTCCTCGGAATGGCGTGTATATCAAACAGGTATTCCTAATGCATTACATGGGCACCTTTCTCTGTGAACTTGAAGGGGTGTGCGAGGAGGGAACAAATATTGAAGATGTTACCAAGTTTTGAAAATTTGCAGGGGAAAAAAAGGTTTAGTCTGCAGGTTTTTTGTTGGGTTGGGTTTGGGTGTTTTGTTTCCTCTCCTCGCACCCCCATCTCTTTTTCTTTCTTCCTTCCTAGTTATTTCTCAATAAGCAATTTCTGTTTTTCTGGCAAGCAGCTTTCAGCAGCTAAGGTGCACTAGAGCAGGCCCTATATATTATATTCTTGCTGCTTCCCCCTGCCAATCGCTCTCAATCATCTTGTTCTCTTGGTGGGAAGAATGTTCTGGGTTTTCTTATATTATTAACCTTGGATACATGGCTTGTATATCATTAAATAATTTCAGAAGCATGATACTTCTGTAACTGACTTTCTGTGCAGCTCCCATAGTGAATCGAAGTGGGACAATGAATCTGATATATGTTGAATTAAAATTCTTCTTGTGTTGAAAACAACATACGCTGTTAAGCACACTTCCTATAGCAGTAGTTTTGTCCCTAATAATTTTTTGGGACTTCAGTTTAAGAATGTTTGGAAGTCTAAAATACAACTTGAACAAGCATTCAGGGCACACAATCTGTGCTGCAGTCTTAACGTGTTTCCTTCAGCTTTTCTGAGGCAGTATTGTTGCCTTCAGTCTTTTGTGCTTCTGACAGTCTGTAGGGCCATGCTTGAATTTATTTTAATAAATACAAACTGTAGGTCCCTTCAAGTAGGTTAAGGCAGTACATAACAAACGTTAAACAAATATTTTCTATTCCTTGTGACTTGTTTTGGCAGTCCTGCCAGTGTCTTACTCATATTTTCATGAACAGATCTTTATTAAAGCTGAAGTTTTTTACAAAATAGTTTTGGCTGGTGTTTTCAGATTATCCGCGAAAATAAATTGCCTTGTACTGCCTCCTCCCTACCCCTGTTTTGCCCTTTTTCTTTCAGGTGGTACTCTGCAAATTCCACTCTGTGTTCCTTTCCCACAAAGGTCAAGTTTATACATGTGGACATGGACAAGGAGGACGATTGGGTCATGGTGATGAACAAACATGCCTGGTATGCTATCTTATGCTGTCTCATGTAGTCTAGCACAATGTTTGTTCTATTTCGAACAGCAAGTCTAAAAAGTGAATTAGAGTTTCTGTGAATGTACTTTAAAAACAAGTTTGTTGTTGATTTCAAACAAGCTCCCTTGCTCCCCACCAAATAACAGAAAAAACCCTTGCCAGCATTCCTAGTGAGGTGACGGAGAGTAGAAGAATGTGCGTTTAAATGTATTTTAATTTAAGAAAGGTAGATACAGTGGTCAAACTTCTGTGTTATGGCCGGGTTGTTTTAAAGGTTTGCTGATGCCAGATAACTGGAAGCAATTTTTTTTGGCTGGGCTTGCTTCTTAAATAGGTTTTTGATGCTGTCTGCTGAGTGTCAAGGCTGGCAAAAGAAAACAGCAGTACTGTGGAGCTGTAGTGACATGAAAGTTGCTTCTTATGAAACTTGCATAGCTATTAAGTAAAAACTCACCTGCCATTTTCGTTTGAATAGTACATTGTTGCAATATGGAAAAACAAAATTTGAAAAGAATAAGATATGATGATAGTACAATTCTTAAACTTCAGTCTCTTAACCTGTGCATACTGCCTGGTGGTGTGCACATAGTTTGCAGCACAATAATTGTTTAAAATTTCTAATATCAAGTAAAACTTGATACTGTGTTGCTGGATGTTATAATGAAGACTGCAGCTCAATTGTTAATGCTTTTTTTTTAAATGCAATTCCATTAAATGAGAGTTTTTTGCAAATTGTTCTTTTGAAATTGGGAAATTACCCAGTTGAATAAAGGAGAACTCACATCAGAGTGCATGAAGAGTCAAAGACACAGAACTGTTTCCTTACTCTATAGAATTTACTTTGGATTATTCTGTGTTTTGGAGGGAGAAATCTGTATCACTCATGGTAATTTACATTGGAAAACAAAAGACGTAATAGTTAATATTTGTCTGGCTGTCCTGAAGATACAGTTTCCAACCTAATTTTGGAGCAGGTAGTTTAAAAATAATCTCCCCCTGGTAGCAGAGGACACATTTCAAATGAAAGTAGTTCATTTTATTGCATTGGATGTGGTATTTACATTAAAGAGTGTATGCATTTTCATCTGCAGTTCAATATTTGGCCACTGGTTAATATCAAACCAGTATATAATTAGTTTTTTTTCTTGCTCAGGTTCCAAGACTTGTGGAAGGCTTAGCTGGTCATCAGTGCTCCCAGATAGCTGCAGCTAAAGATCATACTGTTGTTTTAACAGAAGATGGATATGTTTACACGTTTGGTTTAAATACTTTCCATCAGTTGGGTATTCTTCCTCCTCCTCCGAACTGCAGTGTTCCTAGACAGGTAAAAGTAACATCAGTCAAAGCTTGGTGTTGTTTGTTTTGTTTGCTTTTTTTTTTTTTAACAGGAATTAAAATGTGAAGATTGTGAAAATAACTTTAAAATTTTTTCAAGATAAAGTTGAATGTGAGTTCAGATAAATTCTTGATTCTGTATTATTGTACATCTCAATCTTAAAATACTTAACTGTGTCCTGATAAATTTACAAACGAAAGTTTGTAGTGCTAAGCATGATACAAGGTACAATTGCCAAAACTTTTTTTCACCAAATTGTTCTGTAGCTGAAATGGCATAAAAGTACTAGGTATGTATTATTTGCCATTCTTTAATCCTTTTGAATCACTGGATGGTGGATCTCAGGGTTTGATGGTTGTGTCCTTTGCTGGAAGGACTGTTGATTCTGGAATCATAATGCTTTGGGAATGATGTCAACAAGGAAGGAAGGGTATGGGCATCAGCAACTTGACTGTATTTCTATGCTGAATCTTTAATTTGCTAATTTTTTTTAAATTTTTTAAGTAGATGAGAGTTACGTTGCCATTTATTGAATGGAAGCTTCACCTGGAGTTTCAACATTGTGCTACCAGTATTATAATAGCAGGAAAGAAAAATTGGCCAAGGTGCAACAGAGTAGTGTTTTGGGGTACAATGGGATGTTCTTTATTTAATAGAGTAATGTTAGCTTTATATCCACAGTATTTGCTTTGGTCTTGATAACTTGATCTGGAAAATGAAGTTAAATTTGAAGTGTGACATTAGTAGTATAGTGTCCTGCAGCATGTTTAGGGCATGAGGACTTATAAACTGGAACTTTTTAGTTGACACTTTTGCAGCATCTGAGTATTCTTTGGCGGTCTTCTACATGTCCTATGTAGTCTTGTTCAACATCTTACATATGAATACGGCCTAAGGAGATTTGATTCTAGTTCTGAATAGATAATGCAAAAACTTTACTTCTTTTTGTCATTAGTGCAATAGCGCACCACTTGACAAACTTCTGAAGTAATCCTGATTAAATAGACTGTGTGTTGATTGATACCAATGCTTCATTCATAATGACTTTAGGAGTTTAATGTTGTCAGAAGTTTGTACATGTGAAATTCACCTGTTGCTGCTTAATATTAAGATGTACTTTGGATTTGTGCTTAGGTTCAGGCAAAAAACCTGAAAGGTAGAATGGTGATTGGAGTGGCTGCAGGCAGATTCCATACAGTGCTATGGACTAAGGAAGCAGTGTATACCATGGGTCTGAATGGCGGCCAACTAGGTAAGGTAGAAATATTCTGCAAGTAAAACCCAGCCATGAAAAGATGTTATTGATACTAAAGCTGTTATCTGCTTCTTACAACAGAAGCCTGGTTAAAGCTTTCTCTTCTCTTTCTCTTTTTTTTTTAAACTTCTGACATCATCCCCTCACACTTCTTTTGAAGACAATTTTTCATTACTTTTGCATTTTGAGATGATGGGAACTAGTCAGACTTAGCTCTGTTATTTAAACTCTTTACAATTCTTTTGCCTTCTGTGCATCTTGTGTGGTCCCGCTACTGAAGACTTTCAGGAAACAGAATATTGCTGTTTGTGCTGCAAATTACCCCAAGGCATGCTTGTCTCCTTCCAGCAGTCTGGCTGGTACTGCCCTTAATAAATTATAATCTACCATTCAGCTCTCCTGCCTGTGTCCTTCTTGCACCATGCACTGTAAACATGCTACTGATAACTTTTTCCGTACCAACTTTTTGACTGAAATGCTTGCGTTTCAACAGCAGTGTTACCGCCATCTTCATTTACCTCAGTATTATTCTGAAGTCAAGAAAGAACCTAATAAAAATGTAATACCAACTAGTGAACTTCTTGATATGTTGTATGAATAGGATATTTTAATTGCTTTTGTCTTTTTAATAAATATTGCAGTATTGGTTTGGATTTGCATTTCTGCGGTTCTTTATCTGGGTGCAAACAAAACTGTTAGCTAGCTCTGGTATTGACAGTTAATCTGCATCAGCGGGCGTCAGATTGAGACACTTTTTTGTATTCTGATTTACGATTGCAAAGTTATATGAAAAAAATGTTTTTGTCAGAGTAGTATCTTACTAATGAATACTTTGTTTTAATTTTTTTGTTTGGTTTGGTTTGGGTTTTTTGGTTTGGTTTGGTTTTTTTGTGGGTTTTTTTTATATGCACACATCGTATAATTATTTTCTGGTTGGTTTTGTTGTTGAGATTGTTCTGGTGTGAACATGGCCCAGTGCAGTACCACAGAGAGATAGTACTTGGATTGTAAGCGATATAGTTGTGTCAGCTGGGCACTGTCATAGATCTGTGGTAATGAACCTTGCTTCTTTAAGATGTTTGGGCACAGCACTACACTGTCATGTGCACGGTCGCTTCCAGCTTTAGAGGTACCTCTGCTGCTTGTTCCTGGATATATGTACCCTGATCCACTCTGTAGCACAGACATCAGTGCACACAGAGCAGGGTTACATAATGTGTGAGATGCTTTGTGTTAGCTTTCTTGATGCAGCAAAGCAGAAATGGCCTGAGTTTTTAATTTTTTTAGTATATTTCCAGAGACCTTATATTACAGCTCCAGCCTTGTCTCTTGTTTCATGTAACTGCCTGCCTTCATGCTTACCTGCACTTACAGTAATTTTTATGATGAGCTTCTTTGATATCTTCCAGTGGGTGAAATAATTTATACTTTATGCCAGTGTGATAGTTTTTCTAATGTCTTGAACTGTCATATGATCAAATAAATGTTCTTCCTTTGAATCAAAGGCAGTACCACTGCAGAGCCTAACTGCTTTTCCTGTAGAATATGCCTTACATCATCTTGTGTGTTAAATCCTGAATGTTTTCTAGCGTTTGTGGTGAACTAACAAGTATGTGTGGTGGGTCTCTGATCTGTCTAATTACTTTGTTAGGTAATTAGATAATTCAGCTTAAAAAGCTTTTTAGAATTTAAAGGTTCTTCCAAGTGGTGTAGCAAAGTGTCCTTTAAGTGGACAATGTGTGGAATGGCAAATGATATTTTGGGGTATGTTGTATTTTCTAGGTTATCTGCTGGATCCCAATGGAGAAAAATGTGTAACTGCACCTCGCCAAGTTTCTGCTCTACACCACAAAGATATCTCTGTGTCCTTGGTTTCTGCAAGTGATGGTGCTACAGTATGTGTTACTGAAAGAGGAGATATTTATTTACTTGCAGACTATCAGTGCAAAAAGATGGCTTCAAAGTATGTGTTACTTTTCTAATTTGTCACGAAGAACAGTAGGAGAAGATTTCACTGTAGTCTTATAGTTGCAAGTTATATTAAAGATTTTTGTGCATAAAATAACAATAGTACAGTGCTCCCGTGGGTTTTCTTCTTCCATTTACAGTTCTTTCATATAAACTACGTTGAACTTTTTTTGTTCATTTGTTATTGTTATTAGTTGAGGCTAAGGTGCTACTTGCTGTTTCCCAAAGATAATAATAATAATTAAAAAAACGTAGTAAGAGGAAATATTTTGTGCCAAAGTTTTAAAAATATTGAAACCAGTATTTTTCATTCCTCTGTTAGCCTGAATTTGTACAAATGCATCTTGGTGGAGGTGTTGAAGATCTGCTATTCTATTTAATAATGTTGTTATGATTTTTAATCTGTAATTAGGGCTCTGTATTTCATAATTAATGTGTGGATATGGTGTGTTATAAAGGATAATTTAGGTTGCGGGGTGGGGGGGGAGGTGGGCCTTGTGACATCATCTGGTCCATATGTGAAAAGCTGTTGAAGAAATGGCCCATGACTCATAAATCTAGGAAATTATTTGATCCTATTCTCTATTACTTAGTTTGCAATGACAGATGAAAAAAGAGGTAATCAGCATTTTTGCCCAGCTGACTTCTAGTTAGCTTTTCAGCTCCACTTAATTCTAACAGTTTTTATTGACATGTTACAGATTAATGATTATTTAATACTTCATTTTCTACATGGTTTTAAGTTAAAGTGCTGGCACTTGGAAAAAACTTGATATTATGTACTGCGCTCCTATACTAAGAAACTGAAAAGAGATAGCGTGCATGCCTTTGATGGGATAAAAAGCAAAAACCACCAAAGACATGAGAAATGGCCTACTGGGATGGCATAGGTCTTTTAATACAAACAGCTAAGTGAAATTTATACAACTATAATTTTTGTAATGCTGAGGAGGCAAGCTAGTCCTATACTAGTTTTCACTTAGGGAGTTTTGTGAATAACCTGTGGATATGATGTGTCTTACTTAAAGTAAAGCAAAAATGATGATCTAGTACCAGTATTTAATTAGTAGTTATGGTAGTAATACCAGTGGGGAGAAACTAAACTTCGGTAATTTTTCAGCGTCACTACCTCAACTGTATTTTTTTACTGCTTCTCTAAATGATGAAGGGTAACACTGTCATAGAAGCAACATAAATACACAATGAAGAAATACTAATTTCACCTTTTGTGTTCTTTCAGACAGCTGAACCTTAAAAAAGTTCTTGTTAATGGGGGTCGTTTGGAGTATAAGGTAGATACCCAGCATCTTAAAGAAAATGGGGGTCAGAAGATTTGCATTCTAGCGCTGGATGAAGCTGGAAGAGTAAGTTGTGTCCCTAGAAATTGTAATTATATAGCAGGCTACATACTGATTAATCAAACTTTAAGTCTAAGACAGAACAAATTTATGCATAGAAAATACCCAGTTTATTTCTGTGGAGCTGGTACTGATTTTTTTTTTTTCTTAAAAGGACTACGGGAAGACTCCCAGTCAGTAATTTATTTTTAAATCTGTAAACATCTAATGGCTTTTCAATGAAGATGTAACTCCTTTGTTTTTACATACAGAAGTGGTGATAGAGCATACGTGACCTTATTGTGGCCTTTCAGTACTTAAAGGAGGCCTATAAGAAAAATGGAGTCTTTTTAGCAAGGCCTGTTGTGACAGGACAAGGGATAGTGATTTTAAACTAAAAGAGTGCAGATTTAGAGTACATGTAAGGGAGAAATTTTTTTACAATGAAGATGATGAAACACTGACACAGGTTGCCCAGAGAGGTGGTAGATGCCCCATCCTTGGAGAGATCAGGTTCTGTGTCCCCAGCCCCAAGGTCAGGTTAGACAGGGCTCTGAACAACCTGATCTAGTTGAAGATGTCCCCGTTTATTGCGGGGGGGAGCAGGGGTAGGAGGATTGACTAGGTGACCTTTGAAAGTCCCTTCCAACCCAAAGCATTCTATGGTTCTGTGATTTGGTTTTTGGTTTGTTTTTCTTTCTCCCCATCTCTCCTCTTGCCCCACCTACACAGTCATCTTTACATCCTCCAGAAATAGACTCAGAAGTAGTCTGTGGACTTGGAAGTTTTAGAGCCTTTGCTGAAAAGCAGATGTTCTGTAGATAAGATGTCTCTTTTATTCTTGAAAAGTTGCAGCTAAACCTGGTTAATGGTTTAGTATTTATAGTGAAGCGTAGACACTGTGTTGTCTTATATCTGCCACAGCATTCCAGATCTATTGTTTTCTTTCCTCATTCTTTCATAGAGTTAACAGTCTTTATATGACCCTTCAAAACTCCAGCCTTTTCTAGATCTGCTCACTGGGAGATCTAAACCTTCAGTGCCATCTAGTGGTACTTACAAAAAGCTTTTGTTACTGAAACAGTACCTTAAAGGATGTTGAAAACTGAGCTTGTGTATTAAAATAGGGAGTAGTGTGTGAGTATTTCCTTTTCTTTCTTTGCATTTGGCGTGTTAGGATGATCTTATCTGTTTATTAGTTCATTAGTTTTATTGGAGATTACAAAATTTCATTTGGTAGTGCCCCTCAATATCTTAGCGACAGTGCTTTAGTAGTAAGAAACTACTTCGTCTTCCTGCATCAATGGAACTATGTCAATCTACGTTTCATATCTTTCCATGCTGAATACTGCCAAATGCTGGGATCTTTAGTGCTTTTAGGCATTACATATTATTGAGTTGGGAGAGGGATGGGAGCTTAATACTTCTGTTTCCTGAATCAGTGGTTCCTGGTCTGGCTTGATTGTACTCTTTTTAAAGAGAGTACTGTTTAGCCTAGAAAAGGGAAGGCTGAAGGAGGCACTTCTCAATATATATACATGATTGAAGGGAAGATGTAAAGAAGATGGAGCCAGGCTCTTTTCAGCGGTATGCAGTGACATAACTGAGCCTGAGAGCATAGGAGACTTTGTCTTCACTACCTAGATGATGTAGTAAAATTCGGTG
>JAVSBS010020897.1:30637-41120 GCA_033124195.1 Coracias cyanogaster
AGAGCCTTGGTGCTGTGCGAGCACTGCTCAGCAGTAGTCACAACACGGGTGTGTTATCAACACCCTTCTAGCTCCCAACACAGAACACTGCACCATGTGAGGGCTGCTCTGGGGAAGATCAGCTCCAGCTGAGCCAGACCCAATACGATGTGGCAAATGGTGTCCATATATTCAGTTATTGAGTTCGTGAAAAATAATCCAGTATTCAGAGAATATTACTTTTTTTTCATAGTATTTTGTCATTCGGGTATAATTTAAACAGTTATAATACGAAGTCTGAAGGCAGTTGTATTATATCTGCTGTAATTGATATGACAGCAAAAGAAAACAATCTTACACCACTCTACACAGATGTAAAACTTGATTCATTCCACAAAAGGCTGCATTGACTGTTAGATGGAGGTGTCTTCCCATACATGAAGAAGCATCAAAACACTTACATGAGAAGTCCTGGATAAAAACTCTCCTATATGTAACGTAAAGGCTTATTCTTAAAACATCTTCCTGCATTTCAATTAAGTGAGCTGAAATCTTCAGGGCAGTACAGCCCTATTCAGTGACTCCATCAGTGGACTTTAGGAAAGTCGTAAAGCTTGCCTTTTTGTTGTATCAGTTGTGTTTTAATTAGCTGGACCTTTCTCTGGTTTGCTTTTTTTAATATGTATTTTTTTGGCAGAACTTGTATCGAGCCTTCAGAATTCTTCATGTGATGTGTCTTGTGAACACGATACAAATAGTGTGTATGAAAGAATTCGACTCCAGAAGCTTACCTTTGTCCACCGAGCCGTTAGTATTGCCACCGATCCTAATGGTTGCAATTTTGCTGTTTTACAATCAGATCCTAAAACAAGGTATATTTAAAAGATCAACAACTGTGATTTTTCTTTCATGTGTGTGATTGCAGTGAAATCATTCTGCTTGCCAAAGTCTTTGACTCATGTTATCCATACTTCTAAAGAGTAGCACTTACTAGTAAACAACCGTGCTGAAGTTAAACGAAGACCTCAGCTTACATATTTACATGATCAATATTAGTGTTGATGTTTTATATAAAGTGTTTAAGCAAGCATTTGTGATATATTTCTTAACACACTCTGAGCTCTAAGTACTGTAGAAATTCACCCCTTCAGTATTCACCAATTATCAGCTTTTAAATAAGTGAGAAGTAGATCTTTATTCCTTTGAAAAAAATGTTCAAAGTAAAATGTATAAGTAGAATACTGAACCAGGTTCCTTGTGCTCTCATAGTAGTTTCCAATATATTTGATAAATAAGCAAATATTAGCTTTTTCGTAGTGCTTTGGATTGTAATAAAAAACACAGCAAACATTTCTTTGTTTTCTTGTTGGAAAAATGAGATGAAGATAAAATAGTTCTGGTAATCCATATTTACTGGCTACATTATAGAGACAAAATACTACATTTGATATTTTGAAGCTAGACAGATCTTACATATGTGGTTTAATTGCCTAAATACTGTATTATTCATTCTTTTTGTAAAGAAGAGGACAAGAAATGTTGAGTTGTCCATCAATATAAGAAAAAACGCAAACAAACCAAATGGAAACAACCTCATCCTCTTCATTAAACATACTATGTAAGATTTTATGGAGCTTGTAAATAGTGGGGTTTTTGATGGATTTCATTTTGTTCTAGTCTTTATGAAATTCCAAGTGTGTCATTATCAAGTTTTGGAGAGGATTTTGGCAAACTGTTACATGAAACGGATGAAATGGACAGCATCCATGATGTGACTTTTCAGATTGGCACAAGAACTTACCCTGTACACAAATACATCTTGGCTGTACGCTCTGACTTCTTCAAGAAGCTGTTTGTTTCCAATGGCAACCAGTTAGACACTCCAGACGTCTACCGTAAAGATGAAGATGCTGTTGGATGTGATCTATATGTAATAGAGAAAGTTCATCCAGATCTTTTTGCTTACCTTCTGCAGTTCATATACACTGATACTTGTGATCTTTTGAATCATGGTTATAAACCAAAAATCTTTCATAAAGGAAAATCAGAAGAATATCAAGATACTCTAATTTCTAATTTGAGCAAAATGAGTTTTGATGACAACATTAATGGGAAGTCTGCATTTGAGATTTATAGAAATAATCAAGTGCAAGTTATAAACGAAAAGCAGAAGAGCAAATCTAAAAAAAGCAAAGTTGTTGGTGAAGAAGCTAACCTCATAAAAATGTTGCAAAGTGCTGCAAAGAAGTTTGGACTCAGCAATTTAAGTGGAAGGTAGGTAAAAGGAAATAGGTTTATATTCTGGCAAGCTCTTCATAGAGTGTTTTTATGTAAGCTCATCTACCTTGAGTTGTTATCAAATTCAACTAGCCATCTAACTTTAATAAGTTTTGACTTCTTGCTCGTTTTATTTGTAAGTATAGAAGTTAACAGCACATACCATATAATCTCTTTAAAGCCACATCAGTTTATTTTGATGTTCTTCACTAAGAAAGCATGTATGACCTTTTCAAATAATAGTAGAAGCAGACTTTGTACTTAAGCATGATTATGTACTTAAAGCATCATTTTTCAATAGGCTTCTATGTGATGGAAGCGTGTTGTTAGCCCTTACTACATCCTAGAACCTATTGGACGTTTGCATTTAAAATATCTGTCCCGTGTATCTTCTAAGGCATGAGCTCTCTGAGACTTTTTACATCTAATGCAAATCATGTACTTTCCAGAATGACTATCCTAAAACATCAATACTTCTTTTGTTAAAGACAATTGATCTAACTGAGTCTTGGACTGATTAATTTCTATGCTGTGGTCTGTAGTCTACCAGTTCTTCCATTGACAATAACATATTTAGTATAAAACAACTTAAGCAAAGTTAAGTTCTTGTTTAACTGGGGCATTTTAATGTAACATAGTGAAACTAATGGAATTGAGACCAAATGTCTCTGTAGAACTGTATTGCTGAGTAGTTTGGGGGTTTTATCTGTGTTTGTCTTTTACAAAGGAGAGAATGAGCTTTTTCAGGGCAATTTTCTTTGCTGCATTTTTTACGAACACTAAAATTAATCAACAAAGATGTGAAGCTGCTGCTAAAATTGAGCTCCCAAGTAAAATGTCCATGTTAAAGTACTTTCCATTTGAAAGTATTGATTTGTAATCCACCAGCGGCACTCCTGTGTCTTTACCTTCCCATTCACAAGCCTCCTTGATGAATTAGGATGCTGAAGAAGCCCGTGCAGAAACATACATCTCTTCCAAACCACTGTCTTTGCTCACATAACTGCCTGGTAGCAGTATATAGAACTCCTGGATTTTTGATCCGGTAGCATTGGGCCTTGGCCTTAAGTATAGCAGTATTGTTTTCAGCTAAGATAATAAATAAGATAGCTAAGGTGTGGAAAGAATGTCTATTACATTTTACATTTGCAGTGAAGACTTTGAAGTAACAACTGGCCCTTTCTAGTTTACTGTGGTGAAGGATTTTGATCCTTTTTCATATTCATGATATGAATAGCACTGAAGTGCTCTGACTTTGTGAAACAGTTCTTCTCAATGGTTTGAACTGTATACTAATTCTATTACTTACTGTTAATGATTTACAGGTTGGATGGAGTCAGGTTAGAAAATGGAAAAATTAATGTTGTCAACAAGAAGAATGGGAACAAACCAAAGTTAAATCAGAAGAAATGGTAAACTTTAAAAAACAAACTTCTCCTACCCCCACCATCTTCCTTTTATAACATCTCTTTATCTGTTAAGTGTAGGCTAGGGCTGATCAGCCATATTTTAACTTGTTGTTTACACCTGTCTCTTTCACAGTAACTTGTTTAGAAATTCTCTGTAGGTACTTATAGACTGAATTAGTAATCTGGAATAGATTATATATGGTATATTCTTTCTTCTTTCTGCTGTACATTTATGTTTTCTGTGGATTAACTGTGTCATAGAATACTAATGCCCGGAGAAATGTTGTGGGTAGTTCACTTAAAAGCAGTTTAACTTTTGCAAATATGCTTGCTGTGACAGTAAGAATACATGGATGTAGTCTAATTAAGAAAACATCTGGAATATCTTTCGATAGAAAAAGTCCTTATGTTTTTATCAGTGATGTTTATTTTTTAGTTCCATTGGTGTGATTGGATTATTTATACCCAAAGGCTTGAATAGTCTACTTTTGTAGTAAAAGCTACATTGCATTACAGTAGCTTTCTCACAGGATTTGGATTACTTCACTCTTAAACTGCATTGTCAAAGGTCAAAGTAGCTACTAATGTTAAAAAGCTAACTTAACATAGACCATTTAAGATTAACTAAAATTAGCCATAATTAAATTGTTTGATCATAGCAGTTTTGAAGCAGTAATTGACTGTGTTTTGAAAGGAATATTTCAGAAGGAATTTTGTAAGCTCAACTTTAGACAAAAGATTCCTTTCTTGAAACTATTGTGCCTGTCCTTTTCTGTTCATTTTGTATGATACTACTAAAATTCAGGTGTGTTTTATTTTAAAGGATAAATCCTAATTTGCTAAAGCAAGCATTTATTTGTAGAGTTTACAACTTGTAGCTCTTCTGAGTAGTCACAGTTCTGATCCTATTAAATATCTTCTAGTTCGTACCTCTGCGATGTGACCCTGAAATCTTTAGATGGAAAGGAATTCCCGTGTCACAAGTGTGTACTCTGTGCAAGACTTGGTATGTGTGTGTATTTTTATATATAAAACATGAGTAATATTGTCTTTTTTACTGAAATTTTATTGCATCTTGAACTGAAATGCCTTTCTTTACAGATTATTTTCACAGCATGTTAAGCAGCTCATGGATTGAGGTAAGCTTGCCAATAAATGTGTGGTGGTACGTTTTGTTGCATCAAATAAGTGATAGCTTTTCAGTTTTTCCTGGCATAACGTATCATAAACACTGGGCAAAAGGAAAGGCTGGGTTCTTGGATCCTGTTTGCAAGAAAAAAACCTCCCACATTTTTGGTTACTCTGTATTTGTGTGTTAAATGAAACTAATAAATGTCATAATGGGTATCAAAGGAAATTAAAGTATTACTTTTGGTTTAGAGGTTTATTTTGAGCTAGGTCATAGATTTATAAAAGCTGCTAGACTGTTCTTATGGGATACTGCTTTGGGCAAATTTTCATTTTCTTTCTGTAAAAGAACTTGCAATTGAAATAGTATGCAGTATGGAATAGCTTTTCATGTGTACTGAGTGGAAACGCAGCAGAATCGAGAATCAATGTGTAGAATCTCTAGTTGACTTTTACTGTCAATGAAATAGAGGACATCAGGGACTATTCCACTTAGTCACCAGCTGCAGCTTCAAAAGGTGTAGATCTTGTATTTGTCTTGGTTCCTATTTGCTAGCTGTGTGTCAATGCCTTGATAGTTCCTGGACTTTGTAATTTCACTAAATGCCTCTCTGTATATCTGAATGCTATTGATAATGCTTGTTGGAAGAGAGGAAAGATATAAATGGAGAAGCATTTTTCAGAGACTGAAAGCAGAAGCAGTGTGCAAGAGTTTTCTCAGTGTTCACAGCTTTTTGGCAATATGTAGATCTAAGAACCTGACAAAGTGCTGACAGTTCTCTTCTGTTGCATAACAGAACTTCACCTGTCCTCTGAGTTACTGTGCTGCCTTTTCCTCAGTCATCCTTGAGGAAATGCATGCAAAGCACTGAGACAAGCAATTGATTTTTTTTTTGAGTGTTGAATGTCTGTGCGTTGATTTCTGTATCATTTGTAATTAATTCATAAGTTATCTATTAATTCATAAGTAAATCTAAATTGTACTAAATTCACAAATATTTTGTGAATTCAGTGCTCTAGATGTTGTATAAAAATCTTAATGTCTGTATGAGATTTTTAAACTTCAGATGGGAAATATCTCTCAGTACCAGTAGCATGCTCTAAAGGAACAGAAATCTTTTAATATAAAACTTTGCTTCCGCACCACCTGAAATAAACCAAAGTTGTTAAGTAGAGATGTTGCATAAACTTCAATGGTGACAATTGGACCTTATAGCAACCTTCCAATACCTGAAAGAGGCCTACAGGAAGGCAGGGGAGGATCTGTTCATAAGGGTTTGTAGTGACAGGACGAAGGGTAATGGTTTTAACCTAGAAAAGGGTAGATTTAGGTTGGACATTAGGAAAAAGGTGTTTAAGATAAGGGTGGTTGATCACTGGAACAGGTTGCCCAGGGAGGTGGTGGAGGCCCCATCCCTAGAGGCATTCAAGGTCAGACTTAATGGGACTCTGAACAACCTAACCTCATTAGAGATGTCCTTGCTTATTGTAGGGGGGTTGGACTAGGTGACCTTTAGAGGTCTCTTCCAACCCAATGCATTCTATGATTCTATGAATGACATGGTTTAATGGCTATTGTTTGCTCATACAAAAGCTTTGCCGTAATGGTTAAGATGGTTCTTCAAATGGAAGGTTTGCTGAGGACCTTGTTTTCTGAGGGATTAACAGTAGTGGCTATTTCTATTTTGTTCTTGCTTGGGAAATTGTGATTTCACTAGATCTGTTACCTTGATAGGAAAGCAGTTCAGTACCTGCATAGGGGATTCCTATAGTTCTGCTTTCAGACAATTGTAGGTAAAGTAATACAATCAAGGAGTATTGTCAGAGAAGATGCTCAAACTAATGAAAACCTGAACAGTTTCATGGGTGTTTGTTTAGAAGTTTGGGCAGATTTTAATGCCTCTGCTACAATCAATTCTTAATTGACGAACTTGATCAGACTCTGTGCAAGTGCTTAAATAATTGTTTAACTTTGAAATATGACCCTCAATCTGAGTCATTTGCTAAATATGATTTTGTATTTCATTCCAAGTAGTCAGTTTATTTTACTTTTCTTTTTTTTTTTTTTTTTTTAAATCCTTTTGCCTTTTAGGCTTCCTGTTGTTCAGCTCTGGAAATGCCAATCCATTCTGACATACTACAGATAATTGTAGATTACCTGTATACAGATGAAGCTCTTGCAATAAAAGGTGCCATTAATGCATTTTTCAACTCAGCTGTAGCTCCCGCAAGTTATATATTGTTGAAATAGAAATTCAGTGCTTAATATGTGTGCGTTGAAGCTTTATGTAGAAAATCCAAATTCTTACGACTCTTGCTTTAGATTTTGAGGTGATAGCTGTATCCCAGGCCTTTCTGTACCTTTTCTTTAATTTGTAAAACTATTTTCCTTTTCCCTTCTTCTCTCGCTTCAAAATAAATAACTGTTTATTATCTTCTAAGCTATTCTTTCTGCTGCAAACACCTCAAGAAAAGTTACAAAGCCATTAGATTTATCTTTTGGTAAAATCCCATTGAAGCTTTATATGTTATAGTTGCTTTTGACTTGCCCACAGTGTTTACATGATGCTTTGTTTTCCAGATTCTCAAAACGTGGAATTCATATGTAATGTCCTTGTGGTGGCAGACCAGCTTCTTATATCCAGACTCAAAGAAATCTGTGAAGTAGCCATTGCAGAAAAACGTGAGTTCTTCTACTTATATTATGAAGGGTTAGAGAATAAAAAATGGTTTGGTTTTTTTTTTTTTTTTGGATGTTAATTGTTCCTCCCTGTTTTGGCACAGAATTATTTGCTTATATTCATATACTCTGATTACTTTTTGCTGTTCATTGCATAACTATGATGTTCTAGGTTAGCATAATCTTCCATTCCTTTTGCATCATTGTCTTCATCTCACGATCTTTAATAAAAGAAAGTAAAAAAAGAACAAAAAACACAGCCCTCCCCAACCACTACAACAAATAAAACCAAACTTTTATTAAACCTTTATTTCATTGAATTCAAAATCCCTGTCTTTAAAATATGATAAAATGAATTCTGTGCTTCTATTTCTGTCCTTTTATTTAGTTCTACTAGTTCTTCTGTTGTTTTTTAACACGGTGCTGTTTCTATGTGGCTATTAAGATCTGTTTCTTCTAGAAAACACTAAGTGTTGTTGCCAAACTTGATAGAAGAAGTCAGCATACAATTTTTCCTTGGCATTTCTTAGCGACTTCCATTTTCTCTCTCCACCGCCCCCCCTACCCCTTCATTCTCCCCACTTTTTTTTTTTTTCCGCTAAAGGAACATTTGGACCTTTAAGAACTAGTTACGGTGTATATGAAACTTGCTATTTTTAACTTTTTTCCCCTTTGTTTTGGACTGCTCAGTTTCAATATATTGAACCTGATATGTTTGTAGGTAGGGCCTTTCTGTTTCTTTGAAGCAGCCATTGCATTCAGTCTGCTACAAGGTTATGTGGAGCTTGCTGTGGTTTATGGCCTTTTGGGCATTAGCACTTTTTTCTAGGAATGGAGAAGTATATGATAGTTTCAATAACTAGATCACACTGTGCAATAGGTCTTAAAAACTGATGTATGATATCCCAGCACATGATCCAATTTAGTTTGTTGTGTTTCTTCTTTGCAGTTACTTTAAAGAACGCTGCTGAGCTGTTGGAGTTCTCAGCCATGTATAATGCTGAACAGTTGAAACTGTCCTGCCTGCAGTTCATAGTACTCAATATGGCAGCTTTGCTTGAGGCAAGGTAAGGAGGAATGTTAATGTGGTCATGTATTAGCTGTTAAATTCAAACATCCCAAAAAGGCAAAAGGGTTGGAAGAACTGAGAGGAGTAGTTAAATGTCAAAATTCAACTGAATGCTGCTGATTTAAAGGGAAGCTCATTTTTGCCAAACAGTGATGGAGACACTAGTTAAATATCTGTACATACGGTACTAGTTTTATAGTACAAAACCTATGTTAATATCTGACATGAAGAAACTGAATTAAGGGCAAAAACCTCTCCTGAGTTCAGTTGGCTTTGACATTAGGCCTAATCTTATTTGGGTTTTGAATATTGTTTCTGAAGATGCATAAAACTGCTGTGGGATTTTTGGAGTTGTTTGTTTTGTTTGTTGTTGGGTTTTTTTTTGTTGGTGTTTTGTATTTTTTAATCATGATAGTTACTCTGCAAGTTGAATTTATTTTAATTAGTTTGTTATAGCTCGTGCATTTTCCAAAGAGTATGAGCGTACTTTCTGCTAGTCTGTTTGCTTTGATGGTCTGCATTGAGGACTAAAAAAAAAGTAATTAATTATCCTTGCTTTCCACAATGATTCAGCTAGGGTTCTAAGAAGTTGAAGGTGTGTTCTGGCCTTCCTTCTCTTTGCAGCTTTTAAGGCTTCAAGTTGCTTCCAGAGTACCTGTCATCCTCTCAGAGCAAGCCTTATCGGCACTGATTGAACTTCTTTTCTAGCAAAGACTTAAAAAAATCCCCCCAAACACAACACCCCCTCCCCTTCCAAATCCAACCAAATAGAAAAGGCCCATCACTATTATTGGTTCACTCTGTCCATTCCTAGTCTTTTTGCCATACTTCCTTTTACCTATAGAAATTCTTAAACATCTGAACCAGTTCAGAATGCCAGCACTTCATTGCTATGTCACACAACTGTTCTGCTTCTATCACAGATAGAGAAATTCATTCATATTAACAGTTTTCCTCTTCTCATCTTTATAAAGTACGAACATTTTAATCTCTGATTTTGGAGAGGAAAAAAAATCTAGTAACATTGCCTGAAGTATTATTCTGAATTCAGATTTGTTTCATCTTAAGCCTGGAAAGGACGTGCAACATTCTTACTGTTGTATCAATATTCTTAAGACTGTATCTGCATTTTAGTGAAAATCTGAAAATGTCATTACTAGGTATCAAATCTTTTAATCTGAGACACATGAGATAGAACTTAGTTGTGACAACTTTGTGCAAGGACAACTGCTGTCATAGGCAAGACATTTCTGTTAGGTAAAGCTTGTTGCTGTAGTATTTTTTTGGCATAAATATCAAGAGATGTGGCTGAGTTTTACAGAAGAATTTACATAGACTTGGAGTATTAGATACATGTCAGGAAGACTTGAAAGTATGCGGAAATAGGTAAAGCAATGACCAGTCCATTGTAACTTAGCTGTATAGGTCTATTGGCTGTGGCCTTAAATAAAGGTAGGCTATCTGGAAAGGCTGTGGGTTTAATCCTGCCTTACAACAAGGATATTGACTAGATTTATATTTTGTGTTTGTTTTCTTCCTTCTGACTCTGTGACCACTGTGAATAGGTAATAATGCCTGAAACCTGCATTTGAGTTTTTCATTGATGTCACCTTTTTGTTATTTGTTTGGTTAAGATGGAAAGATAAATGTGTATTTATTTTTTAGGACTCTGGATGTCTTAAGTGATGAAGTTGTAAAGGATCTTTCTGTTTATTACAGGAAAACAGTAAGTTGTAACTTGAATGTTAGCTGATTAGGTTTAAAATGAGAATAGATGAGTAATAGAATCATATAATGGTTTGGGTTGGAAAGGAACTTTAAGATGATCTAGTTCCAAGCCCCCTGCCATGGACAGGGACACCTTCCACTAGACCAGGTTGCTCAAAGCCCCATCCAACCTGGCCTTGAACACTTCCAGGGAAGGGGCATCCACAACTTCTC
>JAVSBS010020898.1:0-48687 GCA_033124195.1 Coracias cyanogaster
GGAATAGAACTAGGATATTAACATGAGAAGTAGAATAGAAGAAATCATTACACTAACCAACATGAAGCGTTTGAAGGGAAACAGGCTAAATTGCTAATAAGAGAGAGCTAACAGGTTGAGCCTTGAAACGCTAACAAAGGGACCATTGATTTACTAACCAAGGAGGCTGAAACAGATAAGAAAGCCAGTCGTAAAAAACCAGATATGACGGATACAAAGTAACATATATCACAAACTTATCAGTAGAAGAATGACTAATGAGGAAGAACAGATGTTCATCAAGGACAAGAGCTGACCAGGACCATCTCAATTCTGCAAAACTTGCCAAATCAACACATTCCAGGCAAAGAGGTGAAAAGTACGTTACGAGAAAGACTTACGGCCTTCCTCCCAGAGACCACCACCCACATTTCGAAGACTCCTACCCAAAATTGCCAGGAGGAACTGCGCAAGCGCAGGACTGATAAGCTAATTATAATATGAAGCGAGGAAAGGCGAGGTTAGGTAATAAAGATGTATAGGTGTCATTCAAATATGTGGTGTTCTACTGTATAAATATGAGATAGTTTGCCACTTGAGGCATGCACGTTTGTGGTGGAGCAATCCCCCGTGCATCTGCGCGCAATAAACATACCTACTATATAACCTTCTGGGTGATAGAGTCTGTTTCTGCACATCAGTCTCAACCCTAGCCCTAACCCTAACCCTCACGGGGACGGAATTTCTTGGCTGAGGTGCCCAGCAGCATGGGTGGCCAGATGCAAAGGTGTGGAGGGAGCAATGTTGGTGCAGTGCCGTGCTGCCCATGGCATGGTCTTTGCAGCACCAAAATCTCCTCCCTACTCCTTCTGGTCACATCATTTCTGATACAGGCCTGGATGCCTTTGGCCTTCTTGGCCACCTGGGCACACTGTTGGCTCATGTTCAGCTGGCTGTTGATCAATACCCCCAGGTCCTTTTGCGCCAGTCCGCTTTCCAGCTACCCTTCCCGAAGCCTGTAGTGTTGCTGGTGGTTGTTGTGACCAAAGTGCATGACCCGGCACTTGGCTTTGTTAAACCTCATAGAATTGACCTCAGCCCATCGCTCCAGCCTGTCCAGATCGTGTTGCAGAGCCTTCCTACCCTCAAGCAGATGGACACTTGTGCTTAATTTTGTGTCATCTGTGAATGAAGTACCTGCTTAACTTGCAGATTTCTGGTCATGTTGGTGGCATAGTTGCTGGGTGACTGGAAGAGTCTTCATCTGTACACGGGTATATTGATCTAGAATAGACCAGCTGAGATTTACACAGTCATTGTCAAAGAAGCAGAATTGCGCTATGAAGACTTAAAATTTGGTGCCATAGGGCAAACCTCATCCTTTATAGATCTGTCATCATTTTACTATGAGAGGCCAAATGCTGATGCCAGTTATTGTTAGACATCCTGTAGGTTTGGATTGGTGTGGCAGGGTGGCACTTGGCCTGCAGACTGCCTGGAGAGGGGGAAATTGCTGTGTCCGTCCTTAACATGCAAATGAACATTACTTTGGTAGCATACTTTACAAACAAGAGAATTAATACTTGAGAGTCAGATATGCCTATTACTAAACGGATTGTCCTGTAGACTTTTTATAGCGTTGTGTGTTCCTATGTTCATTTATCCATTTTTGAATTATTTGCACTATAGTGATACCTTTTCTGGGTTACTAGCTCTGACCATAGGGATTTACTTCAATCTTGGCTGAAGTATATTAACATCTGTTCCTTTTCTTTGGCTGTACTAAATTAAGACAAAAAGGAGAAGAATTTATAAAAAAAAAGAAAAAAGACCACTGTTGAGAGATCCACTTTTGAGAACAATTCCACTTTGTCAGGAAAGTGTTTGTGAGTTTTGAGTACTTTCCTGGTTGTATAAGATTTTTGTTTGTGTTTCTGTACAAAATAACAAACTCAAGAAGCTTATTCTGGAGGAGTATACAGGGAGAGATCAAATAAATCCCTTGTGATGTCTACTGTTTTTCAGTCAAAGAGGTTAACTTTTACTTGCATAGTTTTGGTGAGGGTATAGGTCCTGCTTCAGAAACATCTCTTCTTTGTTTGTTCTCTAATACCAATTATTAGTAAATCCCTTGTGAAAATACAATAAAGCATGTGGGATTTTTTTCCACTATAAAGCATTTTTTAAATAGTGAGAAAGTGCTGTGATGTAGTAAAACTTTGAGAACTTGGAATCAAAAACCTGGCAAGCTAAGGTGTTTTTTTCTTTTTGGCTCTTGAATTTAAAGAGTTCACTTTAAAAGTTTGCTAATGTTACTTGGGAACATATTTGATCCAGCTCCACTGGGCTACAGGCTGCCTCCAGGAGATCAGGAGTTTGTGTCAGAAATACTGCTGTGCAGCTCTAAAGTCCTTAGGATAAGAGGTATGGTCCCTAGGGAGGAAACAGAAAGTGCAGTGCTTTTCACATATCAGATGCCATATGCAAATTTAATACTTATTGTTTGCAACATTAGCATCAGTAAAATAACTTCAGAAAAGCATGTTGACCTGTAGTTACAGCCTTTCCATCAACTGATACTCCCTTTAACTCATTCTTCTGTGCAGATAGGTATGAGTGGTTACTTTTACTGAAAGTGAGATAGGCAGAGAACACTGTAAGAGGCAATGCAGAAATGTTAGGCTGCCCACTTGACTTTCCCCTGAAGAGCTTGGGGCAATAGGTCTGCAATTCAGTCACTATTCTTGGTGTTAAACTTACAGCTGCATGTTGTTTTCAGTGGCTGAAAGAGGCCACCACTGAAGGTCACGATCTCAGTTCTAAAGAATTGTTTTGCTTTGGAGGCTAGGTAGGCATCCAGGAACTGCAGATTAGTTCAACAGGTGACCTCAGACTTGACCAGAGAGTTTTACTGAAAAAACAGTTGCTTTGAGCAAAGCCCATCTACTGCAGTTTGTGCCCAAACCTGTGGAGGTCTGGAGACTCTACAGAGCTCTAGTACTCCCAGGATACATTTAGGGTGTCAGATATACTGTTTTGCCATAGAGTTTAGTAGATTGTACTTAGCTCTTTTTATGACTACCTTGCATGGGCCGTAAAAGTTTCTTGACGCAGAAAAAACAGAGTATCAAAGTAATACGTTGACCTGTTTACAAGGAGTAAATGAATGGGAAGGACCACCAATCTCACACATGAAAAGTAGATCTGACTTTAAAATAACTTTTCAATGGTAGAAACCGTTGAATGACAGATGAACCCAGTACAGTTCTAGAGAAATTAATTTTGTTGTGCCTTCTGTCTTGAACACAATCAAGTTTGTGCTTTGTCATTCTAATGAAGATTGACAGGATGTTACTAGCACTGACTCTGCAATTTACTGATTGATATATAGAACTCCTTGCACTTAATTCTCTCTTGTTACATTGTGATTATGCATCATATTATATCAATTTATGCTGGGTTATCTTATTCAGGTCATCAGAGTGACACTGGAAGTGGAACTAAGTCTGCATACTTGAAGGCCCTTGTCTTAGCTGCATCAGTAACACTGTCGGCAGATGTCCTATTGCACAACATGGGACAGTGTATGTCCAGCTAGCAAGGCATGTCTACTTATGTTGAATCACAAGTGTCCTTTGACATGTTATGAGCTGTGATCATGTCCACAGTAGTCCTGTTAGAGTTTTAAAATTGGATATTACTTGTATTCCACCCACATTTCTCTATCTGTAATCTCTTTAAAGGCCATCACAACTAGAATATTCCCACACATTAGTGGGAATCCAGCTCAAATAACTCTTAATTTGTGGACATAGCTTATTGGTTCCCAAGCTTATTTTCAGTGCTACAGTTATGCACTCTGGGAACTGAAGCAATACCATGTTATGTACAAAACAAATTAAAACTGATCAGCTCTAACAGACATCACAACAAACAGTGCCAAGTAGCTCCTAGAATGTAAATGAATTATGGAGATCCTTTAATAAAGAAAGGAAAGATCTTTCAACTAAATCTAGGGTTGTTATGAGTCTTTAATGGAATTCTCAAGCCTTACTGGTATAAATCAAGGATGGATCCCTCAGCATAAACTTTCAAGCCCAAATAACCCATATTCTGGGTCTTCTCATGCTATCCCTAGAATTGGCTTTGCTACTGAATTGAACCTGATGTTAGTGACAGCAGAATCAAGTCTGCAATTAATTTTTCTTTCTTGAGTACCAAGTAGGTAATCTGAGTGTACATTGAGCTCAGCTCTGAAGTTTAGTCTGTAGTTAAAGTGGTCTTAGAGCTTCGGGGTCATTTAGAAGACTTATTTCTGTCATTCAGTGCTAATGTTGCCTTTAAAAGAGTGGTTTTGTATCTCTAGAGCAAGTTTTAAAACATCTTAAATTGTGGAAGTGATCTATGTGTATTTTTTCTTGTCTGTCCACAAGGGTAGTCTTCCTGATGCTAATATGAAGTTAAATAATTCAACAAATACATACATGCAAAGACTTGTTTGCTTATTAATATGCATGATAGTGATGGCTAATAATATGTCACACATAAAATAATATAAATGAGCAAAACCAAAATTAGCCTTAGAAATTTTGACAGAACTGTTGTTATTGCCAGAAAGACAATCAGAATGTGAATCTTGTCAGCCTGCAAACAAAAATTAGTCCACTTAATTCTTGTCACATAGAGTGTATTTAGACCCTGAGAAGACAAAGAAGAATCCTTAATGTGTTTAAGAAAAAAAAAAATCAACCTCCAAACCTAACCATTCAATTAAAGTAATAAGGCACATAACTGTTCAGCAAAGATTAGAGGCTGATGACATAGCTGAAATTCTCCTGCAAGTCATCAGAAAAGTTTATTAGACAATTAGAGATCAGATATTACTTATTCTTGAATATATTTTAGTATGTTTTTCATTATCAAAATTACCGCAACATAGGGTATAGATGAAAA
Source organism: Coracias cyanogaster (assembly GCA_033124195.1). Classification (NCBI taxonomy): domain Eukaryota; kingdom Metazoa; phylum Chordata; class Aves; order Coraciiformes; family Coraciidae; genus Coracias; species Coracias cyanogaster. The sequence goes on from JAVSBS010020898.1 coordinate 4,933, forward strand.
TCACTAAGGTGTTTATGTTGAAATACATGTGCTAGACTACTAAAGCATGTGCTTCCCAAGGAAACTCAATATTATGAACACCTTCAGTTACACATCTTTGCTTTATTTCATTATTCTGTAACTAAAGGTGTAGACCAGAGCAGAATCTGGGTCCTACTCACAGCTCATATACATGGTATGTTCACTGAGAAGTTCTGCCCATGACCAACCGTCAGCCAAATAGCAGGGTAAGGATTTTCCTCCCAAGCCAAATAGCACCTGAGGACTCACCCTGGAGCTTCACCACATTCCTTATCCTGCAGGCCGTATGCATGGCTGTGGATAAAGAAGTCCTGGTCCCATTAACGACAGTGTTTCCCTTGGTGTCCTATATCCCTTCCTTCCAAAGCCTTCGGTAACATAAGTATTGTAGGTTTAAGCTGGTAGCATCCCCCTACTCCCTGCTCTCCAACAGCACTTCACTTCTTCCTCTGGTGGCCTTTGAAGCCTGGGAGAAATATAACTATGCTTTTGCCATGAAAGCTTGCTTGCGTTATACTTAAGTAGCCAGAACAGAGGACTCAACAACACACTCAATGAACTAAATGTAATTTGAAAAAATACTGAGAGCCCTTACTTTTGTCTATTTGAGCCAGAGTTAAATAAGTAGTATTGAAGATTGCTGTGTTATTCTGATTGGTGTATGCCTGTATTTAGGTTGTAAGCTTATCTGTGCAGTGGTTGTGCTTTAAAATAAGATTGCAAAGATCTGTGTAAGATTACTTAATAGTATGCTCTGTTTGAACACCACTCAGTTGTGCAAAGTGTACTTCCAGAGGTCATGCAAGAAGTACAGTCATCAAATAGTTGTGCACAGCTTAATCTTCCAGTGGAAGTTCAGGTTTCCCCTCTTATATTAGGATTGCATTGATTTTAAAACGGCCTGATCTGCACCTGCTCAAAGGTAGAATTTGACTGGTAATACTTAAGGAAACCAAATGTTGCTTTTCATTATGACAACTTGAATAAAGTTTTAAAAGGATTTCTAAGCATCCTTTTTGCCAGTGTGCAGTAAAATAAATTGACAGGTGAGTGACAAAACCTCCTCTACTGGTGATTATTAGGACAATGTACCAATAAAGCCTCTGGCTGATGAATTCCAGAAACAAAGAAACTTGTTTTATGCATTCTGTTTTTTAAGCATTTCCATTGAGTGTGTTGTTGACAACTGTTAGAACAGTGTCGCTAACAGGATGATCTTTGATGTGGATGGTCTGATCCACTATGCAATTATTCTGTTTTCACAGTTACAGGAGTTTATAATATCATAATCAAAATCTTGAAAGATAAAAATCAAATAGATTATTAAATTTAGAACATCTGTAGAAAACCAGGTCTAGTTGTCTTACAACAGGGACTACTGGAGATCTTCAGAAGAGAATATTCTCAAAAACACGTATAGCATATTTGGAGAAATAAATATCCAAGGTATGAAACAAATTGGTGAGTTTGCTTTGGTTTATCCATTTTATTTTTCACAAGCCTTGCTGCTTAGCTGTTTGATGAGACCCATGCTGAGCTTTGAAGTCAGAAAGCCTTTTTCTGCAGTTCACAGGAGTATGGTCTATTTGCACAGAGGGGGATAAAGGATTGGAGAAGAGCAGGGGGTTTGGTGGAATAGGATCCAAATTAGATCAGATGATCTTATAAAATCTGAGACTAAGAGGTAAACAAATGGAGTTTTAGGAATAATATGTATAGATTTGCCTGTTCTATTCATTCTCTGATTAGAGCTAAGTTGGGGATTTTAGAAAAGTTTGGGGTTTTTTTTGTGGCAGAAATTGGTTGAGCTCAAATAGATTTTACATCGGCAGAATAGAGGTTTCCCAACATATTCCTGGATAATGGCAGCTTACATGATGTTAATTGTGGAGCACCGAAAGCTCAAAATATGTAGCCTTTGAATTCACCCCTTCAAAAAGCATCCAAATCAATGTGAATTTGCCTTTGCTCTTTTCTTTGAACACTTGTTATTTGCTTTAATAAGTCTCTGAAAATAGAACAAGAAATAAAACATTAAAAAGATAGAGAGGTGGAGGTTGTTAAAAAATCCTGTATGTGCATGTGCAAGTTAGGGTGGAGATGTTTGGTAGGTTTTGTTACCTTTGTCTGAGACTGAAAACAAACAAGCAAAAAAACCCGTCAAACTGCACAGCTTCCTAGAAACTATTCATTTACTATGAAGTATATTTTGAACAAAAACAGAGAAACAGATTCCTATTGTATCTTTTCCATTTGTCTGAATGAAAATGATAATTTAGTGATGTTTGTTATTATATACTTTAACAATGTATGTTAGGTGTTTTAGCAATTCTGTCTGGTTCAGAGGAGTATACTTCTTATGCATTCAGTCTCCCTATTAATGCACTTTCAAAATAAAAATGAATCAAGATTTTTTTAAAAAAAACTAGTGAAGTAGACCATTTATTGAATTGCACTTTAAGAGCAGCTGCCCATACCAAAGCCCTGTGATGTGTTTTCAGATGACAAGTGATGATAGGAGAACCCTGTAAATCTCTGCAATTCACAAAGAGACGCTTGTGTATTTACACAACCACAGAATGGTTGAGGCTGGAAGGAACCTCGGAGGAAATCTGTTCCACCCCCACCCACTCAAGCAAGGCCACCGAAGCTGGTTGCCCAGGCCCATGTCCAGATGGCTTTTGAACATGCCCAAGAATGGAGACTGTGTAACCTCTATGGTTGACCCGTGCCAGTGCTCTATCACCCTCATAGCAAAACAGTGTTTCCTTATGTTCTGAGGGAACCTCTTGTGTTCCAGTTTGTGCCCATTGCTTCTTGACCTGTCACTGGGCACCAGTGAATAAAGCCTGGGTCTGTCTTCTTTGAATCCTGTCTTCAGATGTTTATATATGTCTGTGAGGTTCTCGTGAGCCTTCTCCAGGGTGAACAGCTCCAGCCCTTTCAGCCTTTCCCCATATGTGATTTGCTCCAGTCCCTTAATTGTCTTTGTGGCCCTTCCTTGAACTCTGTCCAGTACATCTATGTCTCACTTGTACTGAGGAGCCTCAGCACCGGACACAGCACTCCAGGTGTGGCCTCACCAAGCACTGAGCAGAGGGGAAGGATCACCTCCTGTGACCTGCTGACAATGTTCTTCCTCATGTAATATCTGTGATACTATTAGCCTTATTAGTGGCAAAGACACCTTTTTGCCTCATCCTCCAAGTCCTTTTCTGCAAAACTGCTTTCCAGCTGGGTGGCCTCCAGCAAAGGAGGGGTGCCTGGGGCTGTTCCTCTGCCCAAGGGAAAGGACTTTGCTTTTCCCTTTGTTGAACTTCTTCAGGTTCCTGTCAGGCCATGTCTTCAGCCTGTCCAAGTCCCTCTGGATGGCAGTATGACTGTCTGGTGTTATGAGCCACTCCACCCAGTTTTCTGTCATCTGCAAACTTGCTGAGGGTGCGTTCTTGCCCCATCATCCAGATCGCTAATGTATGTGTTGAACAATATTAGAGCCAGTATTGAACTCTGGGGTACACCACTGGTTACTGGCCTCCTGCTAGACTTTGTGCCACTGATTACCAATCTCTAGGCCCAGCTGTTCAGCCGGTTTTTAGTTAATCTCTCTGTCTGGACTAGATTTTAAAAATGAGTATGTTATACTAACATTAAAGTAGCAATGTTCTCTTTAAAAAAAAAAAAAAAAAGTTCAATACACAACTGTCTCCAGCAAAATTGTGTTTTGACCAAATAAAAGTCAAAGCAAGTATTTTGCTCAGCTTTATATTTTTTTTTCAGACACAAAGCATGCAGTGAACACTGTGTTCTGGTTATTGTGACCTATGCTTTGTGTTAAAATCAGTGCAGTCATTAATTTACCTGGAAGTACTATCAGTGCATGGAGAAAGCTTGCAGTGATTTGATATGTTCCCTCCATGTTCCTCACTTCTCTTCAGGAAATAATTTTTTCAAGAGGTGATGGAGAGGAGAAAGTGAAAAAAACCTACGCCTCTAGGAACTCAAAGCACCTCTAGTCCCTCATTTCCCTTCATCTGTTATGCAAAACGTAATAGTTTTTATGTTCCACATTTTCCTCTCCCTGTGTTCACTCCGTCCTCAGACCTGAAGGCACAGAACTAAGCTTTGTCATATCCAGGAAAATACGTTGTACAGAATGATTTCCTTTCTGGAGAATGATCGGATGTGCTGGTGGGAAGTAACAGAGACAGTCAAGTTTGATAGTACTTAGCACATAAGGCCTGGATAATAAAGCCATAGGACATGATGCTTTCTGTGTCTTGGTTCAGGATTCAAATGCTAGTTGTTCATATTGAATCATTGCTGACTTGGCAGAAGTCAGTGATATCTGTTCAGTTACATGTGCATTTCTACCAGTTGCACAGATGTCATTCACTCAAACAGTCGCCTGATTTGCATTCTCAGCACAAAGGACTAAATGAATGTGTGAGACTGAAATCCTCCCTTTCTGCTACAAATTGTTATTCCAAGCTAAGAGTAGACCTGCAGCTGAGTCACAAAAAATAGATCTCTCTGGTACTAAGGCATTGAGAAGATGTCTAATTATAGGGCTGTTGATGTAGATATATTCTAATTCTTAAATTAATTCAAATCAGCAGTATTTCTTGGATGCAGATAGTTATCAGAAGTTCCCTCTGCATTACCTTGTACATCACCTTTTAAGTCACAGAAAGAAGGTGGCGGGCAAGATTCAGTGGGAACCTTCAGTCTGCCAAAATACAGGTTTGGTGATGTTGATGTGTAGAGTTCTCTGGCATGAAAAATGAAGTGAAAACTTTAGTGAGCAATGATCTCCTCATTAACTCACAAATGGTAATTGTATTTATTTGTCATCACAGTATGTTGGAAATAAATCTTACAAATCTATGCCCGCTAACCTGAGAACATGCTGAGCATCAGTTGAACTTCAGAAGGAAGATTTGCAAAACCTCACTAGTATGCATTGATGCTGTTCCCTTTAAGCCAATGAAGTTGCATTTATTTCCATCAGTCAACCATCTGGGCTTGTATTCTAGGAACTGAATCTGGTTTTCAAGGACCTGGAATTCAATCAGTTTCTGTATTACTTTTAGGTTTATACTAAAGGAATTCAAATGATCCTTCATTCTCACTTCAAGGTCCCCTCAATTTTCTCACTCATGTTCCCCTTTTACTTTCTCATTCTAAAGGCTACTTTTTTTGGTATGCACGGTTGGTTTCTCCTCCCTCTAGTTCTGGTAGAAGGCTGTTGGTCAGGCATGCTCGACTCAAAATTGGTTTGCAAATAGTCACACAGCATGCAGCACCCCATTAGACATGATGGAGAATCATCTGGGGATTTAGTAGCAACCTGACAGCGTTACACCATCTCACTGTCTTGTTTCTGACACTTGACTTGTTTAGAAGTTGGTGAATGTTATTGAGCATTATCTGTTCCTAGTGTGGCAGCTGCGTTTGTGAGAGAATAACTGTTTCTGTTGCACTATGTTATTGAAAGCTGCATGGGGATGTGCAGAGTGCATCCTGGCTCACTCTAAAGAAGGAAAAACACCCACCAAAGAATGGCAAACGTTGGTCTGTTTTGCACAGTTACGTTTGGAGCTTTATGGAAGTGGCAACTACCTCCAAGGTGATGAAAATGGATTGATTTATTTATGTATGTACCTATGTACTTCTTTATTTTGCAAAGACAAAAAATTTCATGTTACTACATCCTGCTTTGTATAGACATATACCAAAATTCACTGGACGCTTAATACACTGAGCAGCAGAGAAAGGTGATGGAAATTACATTCTTTAGAGTTTGGGCAAGAAACTTTTATGTAATTCTAGAAAAGAATAGTGATTTTTTAATTATTATTATTTTTTTTTAAATTTCCATTGACATGAAATTGAGATCTTTGGAAGTTTCTCAAGGTAAAACTTGAGAAAAAGAGCTCCAAGGCACTAAGGAGTACACTCTTCCTAAAGATATGAGATCTGGGAAACTTGGGTTCATTTCCTTGCTTTCCGTTGTTCATTTAAGTAAGCTGTCTCTCACATCACCAACAAATGCCCTACTACTACCCTGAGATACCATTTTCCCACGTCTTGTCTAGAAATTCCTTCCTTAACCCAAGAAGCCAACTTGATGGTATTTGGAGTGGAAAAATTACTGATTGATCTTAAGTTAGTGGAATATTGCATGGAACTGGAGACCACTTGAGACCTCAGACATCAATAAAAAACTCAAATTCTCCAGTAAAAACTGGATAAAAAAAGAATTGCTGCTCTTTCAGTATTAAATTTTCAGTTGCTTGAACCAAGAAATGCCTAGAGGAATGGAAATACTAACAGAGCTTCCCCAAGTTGTGGAAAGTTTAAATGGCTTTGGTTTTAAACCCGAGAATAGGTTCTGAGTTAGTTTTAGGTTTCTCCAAATACACACGCTTAACCTAATTATACATTAAATTATTTTCAAATACTGTTTTCTTTGATCCTTCTAATTTCTGAATAGTGTCTCTGAATGTTCATACCCTTATTACATGCTGTTAATTTAAAATTATTCTGCTTACTGCTAGACATACTCATTTTCAAATGTTTTTCACCTGCTTTTCACGGCTAAATATGATTTGAGATTGCCTGTTTTCTTTCTTCCCCTACATGTTGTTATTTAGGGGTGCAATATTTAGTTGCTTGCTGCTGCTTTCATTTTAAATCCAGATTCTGACTGAAAATTATTTTATTTATAATGCGGCAGCGAGGACACCTGCTCTTGATATGTGAGAACATTCTGGTGGCATAACCAGCTACTAGGAGTAGAACCAGCACCCCGGGCCTTCATTTTAAGCCATGTGATGCTTCCACTGCACTGCCAAGTCAAACATTGTTATTCCACCCAGTGAGAAATAACTATATTGCCCAGAGAGGGAGGAAGCAAGCAAGCGAGAGAGAGAAAGATTTGTGTTGGTTTTGAGTACTGAATGACTTCTGAGTATCCCTGTGTAATGCACTTGCCTTTAGTTTCAGTTGTTTCTTCTTTATTTATGTTCAAATCTAAGGCAAAAAGGAAGAGTTTTAGTGTGGTGTTGTTCCTTGGTTAAAACGGAGTCTTTTATGTCTTGAAAGTGTTAGAGTTGTAAAAATTAAGGGAATTACAGTAGAAATAGTTTCAACCTGTTAGTTATTGAAATCCTTTCAGCATTACTTTATTTTTATCCACCATTTAAACCCTGTAGCAGTGGATTGTTGACTTACACAGAGACCACCGTTGCAATTAATATCCCTGTAAAGGCTTCTGTGCCAACAGTCATTTCACAGTCTGCGCTGTGAGATATCAGGTGTGCAGAGTATTACATTTCTAATGGAAACAATGCTTTACTGTCCTGAAATCTGTACTGAGACACCTTAATGTACTGGTTTGTTATCTCTTGCTAAGCTGATGCTGTCAAATTCTGTGTCACCTGTGTACATCTATACCCTGTTTGGAGACAGTTCGTAATGTTATGAAGCAGATCTTTGATTTTTTTTTTTTCTTATTTTCCTTTTTTTGCTTATTATTTTTATATCCATTAATACTGGTCTGATTTCTGAAGATCTTCATCAAGATGAAACATATAGTTTCTCTCCTCAAATAGTAACAGCAAAAGTAATCTTCTTCGAAGCTGCCATTATGGCTTGTCACAAACTGGTTATCTGAGTTATATTTGGGTTATAAGATGCATAAATCACAATAGAATTTGCCCTGCCACCTAGCATATCAGCTCTTGGGCAGACCTGTTTTTTTCATAAAAATATCAGAGTTACTATGCCAGTTTCTGCAGGAATGATTTTCTCACCTAGATATTACAGTTTCACAACTAACTGCATTTCCAGTTTTTTGGAAAGTATACAACATTCTAAACACTTTTGATTTACATACCAGGTGGTAGATATGGAAAGTTTCTGCACTCCATGGCAAGGGAGAAAGAGAGAAAGGGGTCTACAAATGCATAAAAATGGAAAGAGACTGAGAAGAGGATTCTTTGAAAGCATCTCCAAGTTCTTTTTCTCTCTTCTGCTATTTGCGAATTTGCTAATTTAAAGTAATCTGTTATTCCAAATCACTCAGCAATGTTCCAAGTGCATAAAAGCCTCTGGACCATACATAAATGATATTCTCCCTCTGTCCTTGCTATTTGTTGTTGATATCGCTATATGTTACCATGGCAATATTTCTGTGCAATGACTGGTTAAGTACAGCTAACAAAGAGGAGGGAGAATATGATCAATTTACTATGCTTTTGACACAGTGTGGTGAACTTAGGCATGTGTTGTTCTTTTTTTTTTTCCTCAGAAATGTGACAGGCTTATGTAAGCTTTTGGAGTCTAGTGAAGTAGTCTAATGCTGGCACCAAAACCAGGTTTACTTTCTTCAAGGAATGAATACTGGTATGAGTCTGAAACATATGTCCTTTCCCATCACTCAAATCAGATATTTTTCATATAGAGATAAATATATGCAGGGCAGGTAAACAATGAATCTAAAATAATTTCCTGATCCCCATGATTCTTCTTGTATGGTCTTGCCACCTTTCATCTAGCTGTAAACGTTGTTTAAAGCACACCTTCACTGAGATGAATGATGTAACTTTGAGAAACATTGGAAAGCAGTAAAAAGGAGTTTAAGAGGTTCTCACACCATTTTTTGTCAGCAAAGAAAACTTCTGAACAAAATGTTTAATCTTTCTGGTCTATGTCTGCCAGTGGATTTCAACTTGGTACCTCTCTGTTTCCTATCCATCATCTCCTGATCTGTGTGAAGGTTTATTTTGTGCATAGCAATTCACCTTCTTTTGAAGCTGGTATCTTTCTAAACCCAGTACCAGTGGGAAGCAAAGCTAGCTAGTTCTCAAAAGATATACTTCAATTCCACCTGATGTTGCTACTTGCATATCATAGAGATACCTGTTATGGGACCCCACTCTGCCAAGCTCCAGTGGGAAGCTCGAAGAAATCCAAAGAAAATGTAACAATAATGGCCCCCAGAGAGAAACAGCATCCTTGTGTCATGCGTCTTTCCTACAGAGGAATCATACAGAGTTTAAATGACCAGTGCTATATGATTCCGAATGATTGGCAATTTAGCACTTCACATACAGGACTTCTAAGAAGAGAATGTCACTTAGTAAAAGATTTTCAGAAACTGAAATATTTAAAGCCATTTATTAATCTTCCTTATCTTAATGACTGTATTTTTCTGAGGAAAAAAAAATCCACTTAGCTTCAGATGCTTTCAGTGTCAAACATAGTGCTAATTCTGAAAACAGTAATCATTTTAAGGATATTTCATCTCATTTTAAGAGTACCAGAGCACACATGCTTCTGATGGAAATTAATGGTAACTATGAATGCTCTAGGAAATAACTAGATTCGTTGGCATCTAAAGGCTATATGTGACATTCTATCTGCCTTCTATCAATGGAATTTTTGCTTTTGAATAAGATGGGATCAGAACCAGCTTACCAAAGCTGGTTAACACAGCTTCAGCAACCTGCGTACACTATGTCTGAATTTGATCTAAAAGGGAAAGGATGGATGATCAATTAGCTTTTTCTGTTTGCAAATTTTCAAAAAAGTAAAAGGCAATGATACACATAGTAGCCTGTTGATGCTAAGATTCAGCTTTTAAGTGCTTTCAGAACTAGTGGTGTAGCTACAGTAGCAAGCAAAATTTTAGAGAAAATCCCTTGAACCGTGACAATGAAATTACAATAGCAGATTTCTGTTAGAAAGCATTTAGCAACTGCAGCACAGTGTTCTTTTTGTACTCTAATCTACACCTCTTTCTCATACCATTCTTGACAGATTGTATTTCCTGGGTATTTTGAATGGGACTAGAATATTACTCTTTCTCAGGCTAGATCTCAATGATATTTGCATATTAAATCAGCACCAGCTATACTAACTTTGAAGGATTTTTTGCAATATCTAAGCTAGCATGTGCACTGGTGTTGAGAAAAAGAGCTGCATTTTGATGAGGGATTTTACCTGACTACCCAAATTTTTATTTCTGAATCGTTTGTGTGGAACATAACAGATATATAAAACACCTGCATAAAGAAAGACATACAAAATTTGGTTGGCTGAAATTATTAGGTGCAAATAGGACCAACTTTCAATTACAGCCAGTGCCTCAAATGGAGAACCGCTGGTTTCTCTTAAAGGACAGGAAAAATCTTCTTGTCAGAGCCCAGCTATTACAATAGTTTCTAAAGGATCAAACACAAGATATTTTGGAATATCTTTGTTAAAAGGGAGTGGAATGTTGAAGGTGGCGGCTAGCCTGCTAAAATATGCAAGAAGTGTGCAAAAACAGGCTAAGGTCAAAACAGAAGTCATTAGAAAGTAGGAGCATAGCAAGGGAAGAAAGAGATATTGTTGAGATAGGTCAAAGAGCTCTGAGGAGAAATGATATTTGTAAATAAAAACTTCACCACGATGCAGGGAGTCTGTTCCTGAATTGTCACTTAATAGCTGAGAATTACATTATCTCCTCATTGTATCATTAGTTCATTGTTGCTAGCTTTTTCTGAGTAGGTAGATCTTTGTATTAAAATATTCCATGGCACAGAACTGTCATTTCTGCTAATATTTTCATTTGACTCTGGTAACTTCTTTTTTGTTCCACTGTAACAAATGTCACAGTAAGTAATATGACTTCTATACTGGTATGAAATAGCATGTCACCAAATTCTGGGGTTCTTTTGGTTTGTTTTCTGCTACCTGTTTATGTCATTAAGACTAATATCTGTCTCACTATGAAACAGAGAGTGCTTTCTCAACTTTCTGTGGGGATGGGTGTAGTTTTTTGTAAATTGCCTGTTCTGGTTTGAATCTGGCAATTATCTTGAAAGTGAAAATTCATACTAAACAGAGATGTAAACGAAAACCATTTTCTCGGTATAATAGAATAAAGAAACTGTAATGCCAATAGTCTGTTACTATAAAAACTATCTAAATTAGGATAGCTGGAACATTCAACTAGTTTTCAGAGCTGTACATCTGGAATGATTTCCTTGTATTCAGCTTAGCAGGCCATTGGAAAATGTCCTGGACATAGAAGCATATTCCAGTTATTTAATGCCAGAACAGCCCCTCTCAGCACCGCTTGTCTAGTTTCTTATGTGTAGAGCTGTACCAAAAAGAAAGGGGCAGACCAGATTTTTTTGTGACAGCTGAGCAAGCTTCAGCTGCTGGAACAGCTCTTTAAGGCTAGGAACAAGCTAGCCTCAATAATACTGCCCTTATGATGGTGTTTGCTCAGCGATTCGGTAGGTCAAGGTGGGAAACAGTGTTTGAAGCTCCATTCCTAGTCTTTTGATGATCCCAGTTTACCTTAAGTAGGGAAATTAGCACGGAACACATTACAGACAGCAATGATGCCTTTCTATTTGCCAGTTATATTCAGAGGCTGCACTTAAGTAGATCTATGGAGTCATTCAATTTGTAATAAATAAGTTCAGCTCCCAATTACCCAGCACACTCTTTGTTTTTATTTAGCTACATCATTTTTTATTGTGCTGCAGGGTGTATTTCGCAAATTATGTCACTTCTAGTTACTCTCTTGAGTCTGACTGATGTTGGAGCACTGACCTGAGATGGAAAGTCAAATACTAAAAAGCAAAATAACATTTGGTTCATCACTGCAAGACTCAAAAAAGGTATCTGCAACTGTTCCATTAGTCGTGAGCCCTCAGGGATTCAGGGAGTTGTGGGATTATGCTCACTATTAGGCAGAACTACAGAAAGCTTAATGAGTAGTTTTCCTGTTTGGTTGATTTTGTCATAGTTGTGCTAGAATTCTTTCAAAAACTTGAGTCTTTATTTTGTAAGGGCCTAATGTCATTAAGGATCACAGAGGAATATGAAGAAAACTTGACGACTTTTCTCCTTTTTTGTTCTTTTTCTTTTCCTTTCCCTGGAGGCATATTTTTTGGCAGACTGCAGGGAAGATGAAATACCTTACTAGTTATAGCAAAGCATGCACCCAGCAATGCATAAGGAATGCAAATGTGCTTGTTGCATCAGTGATGATGCAAGAGGAGAGATGTGTCTTGCTGCGCTTCCACCTATCCCTGTACTACAAAAGAGTGAGGTTGTAATAAGTTGGAAAACATCCTGACCAGAAGCTACACTGTCACTAGAATTAGTAAGACAAGTGTTAGCAGATTTCAGCTGCACAGATCAGGAAGAAAATTTTGCTTTCTGTCTGAAGTGTTTCATGTCTGATGAGGTGTTTGGCCACTGCAGGACATGAGGTTCTGGTCTTGATGGAGAAAAGAAAGGACAGTGTGACAGCTGCTGTGTGTGTACAGTATAATGGACTCCTTTGTAAGGAGAAGAATCCACTTGTTTACTGGATAACATGATATATTATAAACTACAAATTTCGGACTTTTTTAAATTCTTAAAGCAGATATAGGGTAAGAAGCTGAAAGTAATAAGGATTCTCAGCAATCACTCAGAACTTTTCAAACAAAAATTTCAATGGAATCACCACATGTGAATCAAAATCACTCACGGAGAGTGAAGGGTCTTTTCACTGAATGATTTTGACAAAGTATTGTGTAACAGGAGCAACATAAAGCTGACAATGCCAAAAGGCGTGGCATAAATGCACAAGCTACCATTGCAGAGACCAGAGATGGAAAAGCTGTCTGGTTTTAATTTGGGGGGCAAGGGCTATGTGTTTTACAAGGGGAACGGGAGATCAAAGAAGTGTATGTCAGGTGGCCCCAGAGGGACTTTTCAGTTATGGCAGTGACTGCAGTAATTTGTGAGATGCTTTTAATATCCTGTGCTACTAGTAGAATAGAGTTTTTAAATTTTACTTGCCGGAATCAAGTAGCTAATAGTTATTTTGTGAAAAACTGATGCTGGATAAGTGACTAATTTTTAGAGGATTTCTTTGAGCTGACGCATGAAACTATTGGGTTTTGTGAAGATATATTTCAGATGTATGTGCAAAGTGCTTTGAGATTCTTTGACATAAAAGTCTATCTATGTAAATGCAAGATATTGATTATTGCACTTCATGCATTTAATTTCTGAGAAGGCATGATTCTTGACAAATGAGTTTGTGGCAGTTCGTCATGTAACCGCTTCTTTCAGATTTCCCCCACAGACTTGAGTGCAGCAGTCAGTCTTATCTTTTTACTGAAGTGTAGATAAAAATGAAATCTGTTTTCTTCTTCATTGACTTTCAAAACATTTATTTAGTAGTTAAAAAGTGTGCATACACATATAGAAAGAATTTTAAGCTATAATAATCTAGATAATGACTATACTTCCTCTAGACTATTAAGATCATTTGCCTTTAAAAGTAGAAATAAGAGCAGCACAGATATTCTGCCAAAGTTTTCCTGGAGTTAGTGTGTTGAAATATAAAACTAGCTGTTGATAGAGACACTGCCTTCCCTGTGTGTGTGAATATTTTGATTTCCTGGGGGTTTTTTTTGTTGTTGTTGTTTTTTTCCCTAATCAGGTAGTTTACAATTAGTTCATTGAAAATTTAAAATCCAGCTGGGAGAATAGAAAAAACAATCACTTTCTCCTGCCTCTTCCAGTCTGTGTTTAGCAGCTAGATGTGAGATGGTGAGATGAACTGTTCCTAAAGTCCTGGAAAAATGGAAATAATATGTTTAAATCACTAAGTGCATAAAAATATTTATGTAACTTAAACTGTGTTTGCAATTGTGTTTGCGCTGAAAAATAAATTATTAATACTTCAGATTTCTAATGAACCAGACATATCTAAGACAACTTTAACAAAATTTCAAAATGCTTGTTTTATCTTCAGCAGATTCAGATTTCCATACTAATATAATTGATACATACCAAACTTTAAAAAAATCAAATTTGAAAAGTTAACTTCTTATATATTTGTATGTATTATATGTATTTATAGATTATAAAGCTAAATATTAGGAATAAAGTAAACATAAAGTAGTCATATAAAACCACTAAGTTAAATATATACATATGCATTCAATGCAGCAGAAAGAAATACCAAATTCTATCACCCAAAAAGTATCAACCTTTCTTTGAAGAAATTACCAAAATGGACAAAAAAAAATTAAATGGAAATTGGTTATCTGGATCAAAGTTTTTGCTATTAATGTAATTACAGTTAAAACCAAGTGATTTATGTTGCTTCAATTTCAGTCACTCCTGTAAATATAAGTCAAGGACTATTTTGGTGTCACATAGGCAGATTGATAACATTGTGCCTCTGATATTAGACTAAATATATAGGGGAAATCACTTAAACATCATATTTCAATATAAAATATTCTGATAGAACAGCAGATATTAAATTATTGATATGAATTTACTACCTTTAAAAAAATGTGTTTTGAAAACAAGATCATTAAGAAATTATCTGTGGTCTTGAAATTTACAGCTTGTACTGTTTATGTAAATACTACTCAAAAAAAGCTCTCTAGGCCTACTCTCAATAATGCACAATCTATTGCTCTGAAGAGAATAGCTGCTAGGAGAATTGATGCAAATGTAGTTTTCTTTTCTCAGTAGAAAGGTCCTGAAGAGGGTCCTGAAGATTTTGTTTTGTGGAAATACGATATGGTTATACTATGCTACACTTCGAAGTTACAGATTCATCACCTTTGGCAGAAGATGCATAACTACTTGGCTGACAGGCATACGAACGTCTCAGCTTCTCTCCCTTTATCTAGCTTTCATGATTTTTATATTTCCTTATTCAAGGCTGAGCCTGAGCAGTCATAGTTATGGCATCTCCACCTTTTTATTTCCCTTTTGTGTCTTTTCTGAAAACAGGTAAGGATTGAAATCAATTTAAAGAGAGTTAGTGGTTTAGATGTATATTAAAATGCACCTAGATTAGAATACAAGACCTTTATATTTTCTGATTCAGCCAGATTCTTTTTGATACAGTAAGACCACCTTTTTCTCAAAATATGTAGTGCACAGCTATTTCCAGTGGAGGTAACGGAGCTAAAAAAGCATGAAGCTGATGCCAGATTTTGACCAGCAGTATCAGATGCACAGAAAGATGTACAATTAGAGATTCTGACTCACACCATCAATAAGTCAGCAATATGCAGACTTTAGTCTGGGTTTCTACAGAAAGAAGGTTTAGGTATTCATACTGCCTATGTCTGGCTGTCTGTGATTTCCCATTAATTTTTAACCCCCTTGTCTCCTTCCAAACCCAATCTGGAATATGAGTAAGGATCTCTAAGATACCATGCTAGAAGTCCTAAAACTTAGGAGCCAGAGAAAGGAGAGAGACCCTAGAAGTGCTCCAAATGAAGGAAAGACTGCAGGGTGGGCTCAGAAAAGCTACAGAGCTGAGTGATCTTGTCAGCCGCCCCAGGAACAGACGGGTCAGCTCAAGCCTATACCCCTACAAGTGTGCAAGTCCAGCAACATATTGCTGTGTGCATTACAACATTTCATTAGCTTATATGCTCCAACAGCTATTCCTCTTGGAACTGAAATAAATTTTCAGGAAGGTGATGTGGTTCCATAAGGAGGGCTTGGAAATTCCTGCTCACAGGTTATCTGTGCATCATCTTTCTAAGATACTACTTTTCTGTATGCATCAGTCATTGAAGGGCTCATAAAAATTCATGTGAAGTGTGAGAAGGAGGCTTCATTCACTCTGGGAAAATGCTGTGCATTTTTGGAACTTGATCTATAATTTTAGTATTTGATATGATGTTGGATGAAGGGACAACATGCTTTTCTGGCTAATATATTTGATTGTATAATTACTGATGAGGCAGCAATGCTGATCTAATTCCCATTGCAAGCAAGAAATATAGAGAAAACATGATACTGTCAGGTTCTAAGGGAACCTGGGTGAAGAAATGTCTAATCTAATGCTGGAAATGTTACCAGACAAAGAAGAATAAAAAGCCAAAACTCCACAGAGGTAAAATTAAGTAAATCAGAATTTTGTTAATAAATATTTTGTTAATATATTTTTGTTATGCATAAAATGGAAATACTTGATCACGAAAGCAAGTGGTCTGAACTGAAAATGGTAACTGAGTTAGGCTGAGCTGAAAATGGCCATGAGAGGTAAATGAAGCCCTGTTATCACTTGTTTCAGTGGAGATGGGTTTCATACAAACTTAATGAAATATTTTTTGACAAAAGTAATTGGTGTTTACACATTGGTATATATAGGCATCCTCTTATAATTTTGGTAAATAAGAGATGCAGTGGTATCATTTAAGGAAGTTAATAATTTTTAATTCAGGTATTTTTGTTAAAAGTTAATAGCAGACACAAAAAAAGGAGGAAGTAGGCCTGTTTAAAAACAGGCCTTTCAAGTCTATCTTGAAACCTATGGCTCCTGACAGTTTCCAGTTAGTGAAGTAATAGAAGTATAGATGGAAGGAAGTGGCATAGTACATTTTGTTGTTCAATACCAGCCAAATGAAGGAAATTTTTATACAGCAAAAACAAGAATAACTATTGCATTGTAGCACTTTAACTTCAGTGAGTTGAACGTATCATAACATGGAAGCTTCATCCAAATGAAGTAATTAAAAGATACCTGTAGACTGTTCAGAGGAGGCAGAGGAAACCCTGGATTCATGCATTTTGACAAGATTGCACTTTGGGTAATTGTGTCAAGATGAGACTGAAACACTAAAAACCCCATCTGGAGCTGTTGTAATTGTGGTATTTGATGGTTTGTTCTACACTTGTATTACAAGTAGTTAATTAATCTGAAAATGTAATTCTGTGTATGTTTGTAAAATAAAAAATACAAATCTATCTGAGCAAAATGATGGCATTTTTATTCAGGTTTCCATAGTTGTTGGTGCATCTGTTTCCAGTTGTTTGATGAGAAATGCTAAATGCATCTTTCAGTGTTTATTTGCCCTATACTTGGTTTCAGAGTTTTTAGTAGAAGAGTAAACCGAAACTTCTATAAATAAGGTTATCCAAATCTGGCTACATATCAGGGATCTACAATGTGTATTTTTTTTTTCTAATAATAATCCTTACTCTTAATCTGTGCCTATATTTTTGTACTATGTATGTCATGCACACGGCATAGCTGAAAAAAATCTGAAAACAAAATTGAGGTTTGTTCCAAAACAGCTTCTAAACCCACAGTTTTTTTCATTGTTGAAATGTTTCAAAATTACCTCTTAAATCTTTACCTGAAAATTAAAGTGCTCTAGATGTCAATTTCTGAAAGATGCTCCAGTTTCTCAAGTCCCATGTAGAACTGGAATTTGTACCCTTTCTGAGAAACTTCTGTTGTTATTGCTGAGATCCTTGAAGTTTATGGTTTCAAATTAAGCTGATGACTGGAGAAAGCAGTATTTTGTGGCCAGAAAAGCTCCTCTTTTCATTCATTTTAAGTTCTCGTTTAATTATTACATACTTCAGTAGCTGCTTAGCCTGGCTAGAAATGACCCTTTTACCCAAAATAAATACAAATATTTACCTAGAGGCCCTGCATTTTGTATGACTGAAAACAACATATTTGTGTCAATGTCAGTTCTGGCAAGGAAGCCAGATTAGACATTCCCACCTCTCTCTGCCCCCAGACGTTAATTTTGGTGCTGCATTTCATTGTCTTTTCAGTTACACTAGTACAAGAGCTTTTGAGATTAAATTGCAAACCAGTCAGCTACAAGGCTCCTGGTTTTAGAAAACTAAGCAAAAAAACCCCCAGCCCTATACAAAAATAAAGTCTGACCTTAAATAAAGATCATTTCAATCCTGAAATGCAACTGTACAAATAACAGTGTGGTAGAACAGAGAAGGAAGTGAACAGTGATGTAGGGCTTATTAGCTGCAGCTGGTAAGATCACAAAGTGCATTTTTCTGAATTTTTTTGGAAGTTTCTCCTCCAGGTTTGCTGCATTATCAAAATCTGGGACATTCCATATTGGCTAGGAAGGGAATTTAAACATGACATATATAATTGTGAATTTTATGTAAACGCAATGAATGATTAGACGTACATAAATGTAGCAAACGTTTCTGGTACAGAAATGAAGGAAATGGATGGAATTTGAGTACTCCTGGATTAGGTGAAACCTATACTAAGGAATCCTTACATAATGTCTGGGACATTAAAAGATATTTTTCTAAATTGTCTTTCCAAACTGGGACTGATTTTTATTCACCTGAAAGTTTAAAATTTCCAAAGTATAGTGTTTGTTAGGGGAAAAAAAAACCATAGACTTTTAAACCTGCAAAACTGTAGCGTTTGTTGGGACAAAAAAAGTGACATTCTAAAATCATTACATCAAACACCAGCCTAAAGTCATGTAATAGTAGGTGAGATATAAGCCCCTCAGAAAAAAAAAAAAGTTAAAATATTAATTAAACCATAATTAAAGCCATAATTATATATTTTAGTAAATGCATTTTACAGATGTTCTTGCAGAAAATCCAGGGAGCGTTCCTCAATGGTTAGGAAAACTGAAATGCAGGATTTCTTCTTGTTGTTAGCATGTTTCATCTCATCTAAATTTGTAGTACTGGTGGTATTTAAAAGTAGGTGCACCTTTATTTTACATGACTCTTCATTACATGTTCATTGCAGTTGTGACTAAAATTAATCCAGCTGGCACAGAAGGGTTCATTGAACCTGAGTTTCTACCTTTGGTAGAAGGCAGAGCTCAATTCAGGGGAGGTTAACAAGTAGATTTATTTACTGTAAACAAATAATGACTAGATTAATTTTGGTGGTGAGTTTTATGTAACTTTTCTTGTTTTACTCAGGTCAAGGTATGAAGTCAGCTGAGGCCAATACAAGAGCAATAGGATGGGAGACATAGAACAGCTACTTCATGGTGTGACAGTATGGGATGTCATGGGTTCCACTTCTGGCTTAACTGCACCTGTAATTTGTGATCTCTGGTAAGTCACTTAACTCCTCCGTGTCTTTGTAGCAGTTACAATTCTATCTCACAGGACAATTTTAAGTAAATAGGAAGGTGATGAATATATGATTGCATACATAGAATTATGTCTGATAATGACTTAGTAGCGTGATTTGTTGTTGCTGACCATGTAATTAATTGTAAAAATGCTGTATTCTACTTTCACTATTTGGAAGGCTTTTGCCTGTACCATTTTCCTCAAGTGCCTCTTTCTCTCAGGCATACTTTTAAGAGTATAAAAAGTAATCACTTGCCCAGAGCAACAGACTGCCTACTGTGTCTTTGCCATGAAAATAGGGTTCAAGTAGTAGTACCCAGCTAAGACAGCAGATCTGCCCCTATTCCTCCTTGAGAAGCCAAGATATGTGTGGTAGCAGCTGTTGCTGGGCAAGGAGGTATCCCTGTCCCCTCATTTATGCCTCCCTTCTTCCTTGCACCTGCAGGGTGGACCTACCCATTCCTCCATTTCACTCCTCCTCTGCATGAGAGCCAGCTCTGGTTTAGCTACTCCCTCACTCTGCTTACCCCACAGCCTGAGGAGAGAAAGGGTTTTTGCAATGGGGAAGGTAGGGAGGAGACTTCTTAAACAATAGTAGGAGCCATCACTTGAAGAGGAAAGGCTGAAAGCTGGCTCCTGGAGGTGGTGGGACGTTCTCCAGAGATCAGTGTTTTGCCCAAACTTCACTGAACCTTATTTGTAGTACCCAAAGGCTCTCATCTGACTGTAAGAACTATTGGATAACCAGAGTTGTTTTTTTTCTCTGAACATAGATTACAACCTCAGCAGCAGAAAGTTTCTCTGTCTAACTTGATTTGTGATTTGACACTTGTTGCATCCAAGAAATGTCATTTCTTTACTGACAGCTAACAGAAAAATAGTGTACAATTAATTCTCTGGAGATAACAGAAAAAGTTCATTGTTGTGATTTTTAAAAAATTCTGGTTATAGATTTCTACCTAGAAGAGAATTTTTCAATATTTTTTATTACTGATGTTTTATTCATCTCTGTCTTAACTAAATGGTCAGTTAAAATGCATCCTAACTATTGTAGTTCATGTCCAAATGCTGTTATCATTTAACAGCTGCTTTTGTTGTTTTTATAGCCATATGCCACTCTAAAGCTTATCTGATCTCCTTAAATGACCTTATTGTGCACTCTTATACAATCCTATTTTGAAGAGATTTAGGTGCTGACAGCTGGAAACAGGCTTGAACTGGAACTTTCAGAACCATCTAACAGTCTGACTTGCACCAAAATCAGTGGCTGTCAGGCTGCTGGTAAATCCCTCTAGATTCTTGTCTATCCTTTTAGAAACCTCAGTGTCCTTGAGGAGAATTCACAGAGCACTCATGTTATCCCAGTGAAAGTGAGAACTCCCACAGGGCTGCCTTTATTATGATACTTGTGAAATGGGAATTCCTGGAAAGCTGAACTTCATAGCTTGATTGAGAGATCAGATGGAACACAGAAGCATTCAAATAGCAACTGAATCTTGTAAATATAATGGATGTCAATGTGAAGGTTGTTAGCAATTTTTTGTTTGTTTGTTTTATTTGCCTGCTGGGTCTACCTCAGCTCAGACCTTAATAATAGTGTGTGGCATCCTCTGAGTAGTTCTCAAGCAAAGACAAGATATGGTGTGTCCTGGTATTGTCTTGCCATGTCAAGCAGGAAGACTCATAATGGTCTGCTCTGAAACTTAAAAGCTGCATAGGAATGTTACCTTGGTTATGCCTTTCCCATACTTGCCATCTTTGTCATCTTGGAATGATACATTGAGGCTGTTTGAGACAGAATACAGTGGGAATTAAGGAGTTAATTTGAAGCAAGAAGGATGGAGCAGGGAGACAGTAGCTCATGGCTAAAAGGCTGATGAAGTTGAAGTAACAAGCTCTATAGAAGTGCTTATTTAGTACTTAAAATTAAGTCTCTGGTCCATCAGAATGAAACACCTTCTAACTGTAAAGCACGCCGGTTATGTAGCTTGATGTGTTGTAACAACCTGTGTTCCTTTTCCTTATAGGCTGAAAGCTCTTTGGGATAAGAGTTGTAGGGGAAAACTCTGCAAGACTTCTGCTTCTTTAGGGCTGCTTTAAGCTACTTTGACAAACTGTTGCACACTCCTGTTGTTTTGCTTTGCTGAAGCTTCATGCAGTAAGTTATTCCTTAACCAGCTTTATGCTTCTGACTTTGTTTTGGATGCTTGCTTCACTTTCAAGCTCACCGTTGTAGTATTTCACTACTGAAATATAGCATTCACCTGTCCTTTTTATGGCACTAATTGTGGTTTTGCCATGCACTTTGGGCAAATTTGGTAAGCATGAGACACAAAGGTCCAGATTCAGAAATGGACTTACATACCTCAGTTCCACCTGAGCTGCAGTTTAGGAGCCTAGGGCCAAGAGTGATGTGCATATGAACTATGCCTCATTGCTTAAGTGCCTATTAATCCACAGGCACCTAATTTTCTTGCCTCTAAAATTGCTTTAGTATGTGTTCATGCTGCAATGCGATGCTGTGCAGAGCCCCAAACCTGTATGAAGTAATAGTACAAAATCTTGCAGATATATGAGTCCAGAAGCAATCTGCATGCATTAGCATGGTCCTGAAATGAGCTAATGCACAACCTTTTGTTTGGAGCTATCGGTTTAGCTATCTTGTCTTCACTGAACAGAATGAGATTAGGAGTGGCAGGGAAGGGCTGGTATGCAAGTGAAAGATGCCTGGGAGCTAAGAGTTGATTCCTAGTGCTGCCTCTTCTTCCTCCGTTTTCACTTAAATGAGATGGTGGCTAGGATTAACATACCCTCATATATTTGGCTGAGCTTCTTGTGCTATGCAGAAAGTCCAGAAGGAGAATGCCTTCTATGGCAGTTCACTTCTGCTTCCCCAGGCTTTGACACCTGGCACCCCTCTCTGAAACAAGGGAGTACTCCTGATTCCTGGCATGATTATGAAGTAAGAACAGACCTTTGCATCATCTCTAAGATGCCATCAAATACCAGAGGACAAAGCTGCTCAAAAGCAGGCATCTGTCCTACTACTGTAGCTAGATACGGATAATTGCCTACTTAAACTTGACTTAAGCAACAGACACTGCACAAGTTTTCTAGAGGATTTAATGACAGAGATTAAAACAGTAATGTTGAGTTATCGTCAATCAGTCCAGTGAAACAGTGGACAAAAATCTGGTTGTCATGATCTTAAAGTATGAAAATTAACAGAACACAATGCAGAAAAGCTCCTCTTCAGCTGAGAGGAAACCTTGCTGTTTTCAAGTCCAGGCTTATTTTATTAAGCAAGGTTATAGATGAGTTAAACAGATGTTTTTTTAAAGGAATATGAGTCAATCTTTACTGTAGCATTGTTGTCGTCAACTTTCAAAAGCTGACAAAACCGGATTTCCAACTCCATAATATGAATTTCCTTGAAGTATATTGTAATCGTCACTGAAAACATAGATGTCTATCAGGGATATATGACTGTTGAGAATATTAGAAATAAACCCCAACAATTAATCAGTGTAGTTGTGTGCTATCTTTAGCAAGTCATAGAGATTTTTCAGACTGAAATCTAAGCCTTCTCAAGGTATAAGTATCTATAATCTGTAAAAAGAAAGAACTGGGAAAAATCAATCCATAGGAATAGGCTTGTATTTCATATGGAACATCATAATAGTCTCAACTATTCCTGGCTTTGATGGTTGAACAGGCATAAGAGCAATTGGAACCATTTGGCTGATGTGATTTAAGTGCTGTCCTAAAGCATCCAGCTGCTGTTCCCAAAGAAAGAGTAAGTTGGGGAGGAAGATGAACAAAAAAAACATAGAAACAGAAAAAAAATAGAACTTGGTTAAAATAGAAGTAGTGAACTGAAGCTATGTCTAAAATATATTACTCCAAAAGGATGGAGAAGAGAACAGGTATGGACAGTATCTTTTGGATGGATGTAGCTGGACTTATGATCAACTAAGTAAAGTAATAGGCTTGATGAATTAAAAGATACAGTGCAGTTTGCCTAGTCTATCAAGAGTAAGTGTGGATGATTCTGTTGCAAAGTGAAAAGTAGGAGAGTATAAAGTATTAATGAAGATGGTTTTGTTCTGTGTTTGTCAGTTACAACTATCTCTACATGCAAACAGTGCGTCGGTGTTTTTTTCTCATTTAGATGTTGGGTTGTTTTAATGTTTTACTCAAGTAAACCGTCTGGACTTTGGGGTGCTATTCAGCCTGCAGAGATTTTTGCACATGTACTATATTATAGCTGGTATTAATTTTCAAGAGGGAAGTTTATAGGCTTTGTGTGGGATGCTTGTAAACCTGTACCACATCTGCAGGTGTGGCCATTATATCTGTTAGCTCGATTCTGTTTTCAAGATTCTCTGGGGATGAGTGATCCACAAACTGCAATAACATACAATGTCATATTGAAAGTAATGGTTTCTATATTGTAGTGATTCCCATTTTCTAGTCCCCAAGCTCTGATTCCTCTGCAAGCCAAATCTTTCACAGGTATAAGCATGAGTTCACTGACAAACTTAAGAATGTTCTTAATTTTAAACATGTGAATAGTTCCCTAGATGTGTCATAAAAAGGGTGCCAATAGTAGAACTCCACATTTCATACAGTATTTAGCAAATACAGACAAAGGATACAAGTGTACTGAAAGTCAGAGTTTTTTTCCAAAGCATCTTTTCTGGTTCATGGTGTTATTAAAAGCAGCAGTGTAAGAATGAAAACACGTTCACAATGGCAACAGGATTACCCTTTAAGTTTATAGCATTTATAAGGAAACAAGGGTCACAAGGGCATTTTAAAGGACTGTCTCACTCTATTGCACGTGACTGTATTTCATCACTTGATTATCACAGGTAGATGTAAAGATAGCTAATGAAGTAGCTGGAAAAATAGTTGTGGCAGCAAAAAAAAAAAAGACAGATCCACTAAAATATCTGTTTATACTCTAACTACCTCCAATGGCATGATTTATAAATGCTCTAGAATTAAGTCATTTACAAGCCGTAATTGTTAAGTCAGAGGTTGAACTGAAATTTTTCTTTCTACATCAAACACTGAAACACAACAATGAAAGGATGTTGGCAAAATAAAGGTACAATAGGTTCCCTAACTTTAGATTGTTTGAATAAAAGAAGTTCTAAAATACCTAGGAAAGTTTTCTAAATTATGATGATGATAAAAACAGAACCCTCAGTTATCCTAACCTTGTTGAACTAACTAGCTCCTTCTTGTGATGTTATTTCTGCCACCGGGAGAAATTTTCCGATGACTGGCTAGATCTTTATCTGGTAGAAAATTTGGGTTCAGTAGAACTCCACTGATTTGCTTCTGAAGTTCCGTTTCCCCTTCTGTTTGTACACTTAGCTCCTGGTTGCTAGCAGTGTCTGTTTTCTGTAGCACTTAGCTCATTCATAATATGAAAATATTAATCTGTTAGCAGTCCTACGGAGAACTGTTTTCTACTGAACTATAAGTATATACGTAAACAGATTTGAAAAGTTCCTTTCCTGTGCTCTTATCTACCATTATGAGCAGGGAATTAGTAAAACACATTTCTAAGCAAAGCTAAAATTGTTTCTAGCTCATGTCACAAATATTTTTTTATCAGATCTGAATATATCCAACAAACACATTCCACTGAATCCTACATAACTCAGACCTTTGAACTTTACACCAGATAGGATATGAACATAAAAATTCATAGCATAATTTTCACTCCTACTTTTTACCGCTGAGAGTTGCAGAGATGATGGCACTTTCTTCTGGGAGAGGAAAGCTAATATATATCTAAAAGGCTATGACATCATAAATGGAGGCAGTAATATATATACATGAAAACTAGTAATATATGAATATTCCTGTTGAAAACTATTATTAACACGAGAAGTTTTCATTAATTCCTAAGGTTTAGTTAACCTAGTCAGTTTATTTGTAGTCAGACATTGGAATAGATCATGCTACCAGTACATCTGCTGAATAAACTGAGCCATCTGCTTAAAAGCTGATGGCAATATATAGAACAAATAGTTTATAATCTCTACCATTTCAGCATAACTAGTTTCTCATTTCTATAAAAATGTAACTAGAACAAGTGTGTTGTCATTGCAAAGCCACCCTCCTGCACCCTCAGCACTCCTGATGGAGAAGAAAATGGAGTAGATATTGCCCCTAACACCTGGGCCTGTAGGTCCAAGATATAAGCAAATGACGGAGAAGAAATAGGGCTGGGAACAATGGTCCTCCTCCCTCTCTGGCACATAGTCCTGCAACCAGCCTAAGCTGTGCTGGGTGGATTTTTGAGGGAAAAAGAAACTAAAGCTCACATGCAATATTACACTTAACTAGGTGTTAGTTTTTCCTCTTTCTTCAGCAGTCATGATGGAGGAATAAATAAATACTCAGCTGTTAAGGCTACTATAAGGAAATCTGTCTATGTTAAACTGACTTTCCCCTGATTAAAGTAACTTCACATTCAAAGGGAATTTATATTATATCAAACAAAGATTAATTTCAAGTCCCTGATACTAACTATTGTAGTCTGGACCAGATCATGTTCATCGTGAAGTGAAGGATGGGTAATTAACTTGTTCCACCTTTTTAAAACTTTTTCCCTTTTGTTTGAAACTGCAATCTGTCTGTGATGTTAAGATGCATTTATGTCTCAACCTGATTTAGTATTAGTATGTGGCCTCAATTTTAATGAGATGCCAAAACCGCTCCAGTTGAAAAGTGAATCTACTTTAATTTTATGGTTACAGAAATGGGCTAAGGGTGAAAAGCTCTAGAGGGTTTCACTGAGAACAATTCATCCAAATATTGTCCTAATTCAGATGATGTATTTTAAGCATTGTGGGTAGACTGTTGAGTAACACCTGCCCTTGTTGCCTTTGGCAACCTACGTTATTCAGCCCTGTCATAAAAAGCCCTTTCCCTCTTCCACCTTTGGCCTGTTACCACCTTCTGCGTTTGTGAGAATACAAATTGGCTTGTAAGGGGATTTTGTGCTGTTCCTCAGTTGCGTTTGTCCAAGGTGAATTGTGTGTGCCTGCATGGGTGGTATGCTATAAATTTTGATTCTTTCTATTTTTTATACCTACAGTGTATGCTAGATAGACCCCAGGCCTGTTCTGTAGTAAAACATACAAATGTCTCCCTTGAGATTATTTAGGATAGGTTTTGCCAAAGTGCAGATTACGCTTCCAGAGCCTTTCCAGCATATCCCGGTCTTGCCTTTGGGGAGAGCATTGTTGGAAATGGTAGGTCTCTAGATAGCTGGGAGACTCCTCATGTTTAGAGATCTCCTTTCTGCAACCCTAAGGCACGTGACCTAGATGTGATGTCCTCACATCTTTAATAGTTGGGTGCAGTTAATTCAGTGGGCAAAATTACTTATGCAAGGTAGAGACTAGGGTGTCAGCGTTCATGCATGACATTTTGTTAGGGCAATGTGGATAATAGGTTAACTTTAATCCATTGTTGTGTTAATATTTTTGTACCATGTGTAACTTTATTTCAAAACTCTTTAATACAATTTCAGTTAACCTTATTTCTTAATGTATCTAATTATTTTTTATCAGCAGGCTAAATGAGAGGTCATTTCAAAGAATTTAGGATGACTTAGAAGAGAGATTTTGATAGGCATGAAATTTAAATTATTACATAAGATCACATAAGATCTTAAGTTATTACATAGAATCACTTCTGCCATTAATGTAGTTAGTCTTAGATTTTTTTTGTTAAGATGGCTTTTCTTAAAAAAAAAAGTAGTATCCTTTCCAAACCTTTGCATGTAAGAGGTCTGATTTTTATACTTTTATATGTATTATCTTATGTATCTTCAAATTCTCATTTCTACGCCTGCAATTACTTAAAGAAACAGATACCTTTCAACTCAAACTGCAAAATCAGTTCAATGTTTAAACATTTACTCATCTTAAAGGTGTAAATGATTCTACTGAGTGCAAGCACACTGAGAAAATGCCAAATGTACTTCTGTGATTTCAGCAGAAATTGTATGTTAAAATTAGTCTGGAATAGTTTCTCACTAGGTTGTGAACATGATATTTTCTTCACTTTAAAAAATGTCACTGTCATCTCAAATTCTTTTATTGTTGATATTTTTCACATTATTATTTTGCACTGAAATCATGATCATTATTGCTCTTAAATGCAGAGGGATCATATATTTCTGGAGAGTTTTATTTTCTTTCTCTCCACTACTTTACATGCCTATGACCATTTTTTGTTGATTTTTTTTTTTTCCTTGAACCTTGCACAGTCCAGATGTTCCAAACTTCAGAATTCCAACATTCCATGAGGGATCCCAGGCTTTTAAATAAATGCCAGTGTGGGTTAGGTCAAAATATGTCTAATATGTAGCTCAGCCCTCAAATGCTAGCCAAGCAGCTGGTATTTAGGCTGACATTGATCAAAAGATGCTACTCCTGATTTTCTGAAGTCTGCCAAGATGAAAATAGTTCTTTCAATCTGGCTCTGCCATTAAGGCGGTGCTCCACATATTTTAACGCTAGGGTTAAGCCAGATCTCTTTCATGTTACATTCAAGCATGTTTTAGCCAGAAAAAACAGGCTCTCTAAAGCCATCAGAATAATGGGGTGATTTTGAAATCTCCCCTGGGTTTAATAAAAGGTGGTAGTTTGGGTGAAATTTCTCTGATAGGCCTTTCTGTTAATGCTCATCTAGATAATGCATCTTCCAAATGTTCTGACCAGAGTGTTTGTGATATTAAGAAGACTTTGTCATATAGCTCCACAGATGTTTTTTCTGCACCTTTTTTATTATGAATTGGAGTTAGAATTTCACAGCTATGTTGAAGGGTATTTTGTATTCTCTGTGCATCTAGCTATAGTCATACCAAATCCCCCAGGGAAATGGGGGGAGAATAGACTTTTAAAAGACAAGCTTGATGAAATGAATGCAGTGGTTACTGCTGAATGCTAGCTGAGTTCTCATGGTATAACTGCTTCTTATCCTCTTTAATATGGTGTCACATGAACAACATGGGTTTTGAATGCCTGATGGTTGATGTAATATAGAGCAAGTTACCATCAAAAGAAACGGTGTATCAAAGTGCTCCAGATGTAGATTAAATGTGTATTTTCAGTTGATTTGCATCTTTGGGAAGCAGAGGGAGAAAATATTTCCCATCAGTGTAACTAAGCCTAGCTCCATTGATTTTTGGTGGCAATTTAAAGATTACAGTCATCTTAGGGTCTGCCCTTCTAATAAAAGGCTAACT
The DNA here is from genome assembly GCA_033124195.1 of Coracias cyanogaster. NCBI lineage: Eukaryota > Metazoa > Chordata > Aves > Coraciiformes > Coraciidae > Coracias > Coracias cyanogaster. Next base: position 33,152 of record JAVSBS010020898.1, read on the forward strand.
ACTACAGCAGACCTACTTCAGATTCACTGCAAAGTAGGATTTGACTTGTTTCTTCCAATTTCTAGTTAATCTGGGAACAGACAGGAGGAACTATTTTTTATTAATATTTTTAAAATGTAGTCTGGTATTCAAGCTCCTGTGTGAAACTTTAATTGGCAGAATTAAAAGAGAAAAAAAAGCAAAGTAGGTAAACTTTTTTTTATAAGCATATATGCTGTTTTAGTGAAAGATTGAGGTCAGTGTCTCAGTGGACAGTTCTACAGGTTTTTTAATATTAATATTAATTTACTTATTTAAAACGAAGCGAAACCATTCTTTTTATAAATGCAACCATTCTTAAAAAGAAAGAAAAAAACCCCCAACATTTAAAATTATGGCTTTTCCTTCCAAGATGTTTACAGTGGCCAAAAATATGAGACCTTTAAAGGAGACGTGACTTAATACACATATTATTAGTTTGGGTTTATTTATTCTGGAAGTCTTGTGGGTAGAGTTGCAGTTAAGTCCTTTACATTTCTGGTCACAGGGCAATAGAGCAGGGCCTGCCTGTCCAGAGAATAAAAAGCCAATACCTTAACTACTCCTGTCTTAATAGACAATACACAGCCCAACATTTCACAGTTGTGTGTGGCTAGCTGACTGCCTAGCCAGTTCATATATCTGACCCACAAAAGTTCAGCCCTTGGCATCCAAAGCACACATTTTTTGCTTTTGTCCTGCTTAGAATTTTCTGGCTTGCAAGTAACTCTCTGAGCTGGGTACCAGGTACGTGCCAGGACCATGCTTGGTCCTGCTCACTTAAAATCCCTCTTTTATTTCCTCTGACAATCTGTTATTTCTAGGCCAATGTAGGGCCATGACAGCATTTTCATATCTTTCCGGTTCTCAGTTATACTTGTTTACAGTCAAGTAGGTATAAGCCAAGAATCAGAATCAGTTGATCTGTTGGATGTATCATATAACTGCGTTCTGCTGCGTTGGCTCAGTTAGGGGTTTGGAAACACTTTCAGAGTATCAATTGCATTTCAGTAAAGAATGTGTCAAGCAGACCTACTGTCTCTTTCATTTGCAATTACATGAACTGTTACTCTTCCCGTTTATTGAATATAAAACAAGCTTAAGCAACTATTTCAAGAGCACGTATTGGAAAAGCGTTGGAAAAGTAGTGTGTGTGTATCTGTGTTTACGTGTATGTGCATAAGCTCCCTGTCAACTGGAGTAGAAGTAGTGGTTCCAACAGGTAATGATGTTTTCATTCAAAATTTTTTTTTTTGCAGATTTATTACCTATACCTGACTTTTGATGATGCCTTCTGTGGCTGGTCAGCTCTAGCATTCACTAACAATGTACGGTGTGCTAAAATCCCATACATACTAAGTAAAAATTCTCATTTTCCTACTGCAGTGATTTGCTTTATATGTTTGCCACAGCTGTAAAGACATAGTATTCAGAAATATAGTTAAAGCCTTGACACTGTTGACAATTCTTACAAAAGAACTAGAAACAGTCTTGTTGGTAGTCCTAGAGCCAGGTGTAACCTTTTGCAACAGAGCTGGGTATAGCTTTGAAAATGTCTGGCTTTAATTAAACTCTCAGAAGTTTTAAAGAGCTCTCCAATTTCCATCTGCTTCAACTTGTCAGCAGATCACAAGTTTGTTTCCAAGCTGCTTGCTCTCTCAGCACCCACAGAGGACACTGCAGCAGTCATCCCTGTAATTCTGTTCAGTATCCTTCTGATTCATTCTCTACACTGGATGATGCCACGTACAGTGATGTAGTTAGAGACTAGGTACCAAACAGCTCCACTGGCTTCCCTTTATGCTACTTGTGGATGAAGACTTAGCAGACATGTAAGAACTATTCATTTGTCCATCTCAGGATAGCTTCAGTGACTTTACAGAGAAAGCTGGAATAATTTTGGGTCTATGCAGAGAAAATTTTTTATGTCCTCTGTAGTTTATAGTTAAGCAAAGGGAATTCTGTCACTGTATGGATATATTTTTTCAGTGTATAGATATTGTGCAAATTCTCATTTCAAGCTCCTTTCGTGCTTTTTAGAATCTTACCACAAACTGAAGTTCTCCAGTTGAAATGTGTGAATGTTCAATATGTGATTGTTCAATTTGTTCTTGCAAACATCCACAGCATTAAAATGTCCTCCAGAGTGAATATTTTAATAGTGGTGCTTCTCCTCCAGAAAAAAAAGAAACAACAAACAAACAAAAACCCCAACAAACAAGACATGGGATCATCAATCTGAAATTACTGTTAAGTGTCACTTCTCTCATAAATAGATAAAAACTGGAAGAAAAAAAAACCAGGGAGACTAGCATCCATAGTAATTAGACTGTGTATTAAAGATGAACTTGGGTTTTGCAGTAGAAGTGTTTCACTGTGTTCTGTAAGTAGCTCTTCCAAAGAGCTGGCTTACAACTGTGTCTGTTCCCCCATCCCCTGTTGTCAAAATGATAACATGAAATACAGCTGAATGACCTGATTTCTTAGGACAAGCTGACCTGTTTCATTGTTCAATCGTTTGCCATAAGCTTCAAGTGGCAGTCCTCTGGGGATCTTTTTGGAAATATGTAGAAACCATATTCTATAGATGCAGTCAATGTAAGGAGAAGAAACATCACTGAATTCCAGTGTTATTAATTTAGTCCCAAAGAATAAAAGGACTCTGAGCCTTGTAGTGTTCTTTGCTGTATTCAGCATGGGAGGAAATCTTTACAGTTATGAAAAAATATAACTAGGACAGATATTCTGCTGATATAGATTGCCTACAACTTATAATTTTGGCTCTGTGGTACTTATAACTAAAAAAAACCAGAAACCCAGAACCCCACCCCCCCCACCCCCCGCATCGAACACCTTAGTATGACATGACCTGGAAGCTCAAAGCGAAGGTAATATCATTTGAAAAAGTCTGTGACTCAAAACAAACAAAAAAACTTGTCAGTAAACTTAGGAAAAAAAAAGAGAGAAATTATGAAAGTTTAAATGTGTCCTTGTATTAAATACCTTAAATTTTTTCATCATGTGTTGCATCTTCGTGTAGTCTAGGTTCTGCTGTATGAATATGTCTTATCCTGTCATGTTTGATATGATAATGATGCCTGGTGTTATTACAGGTGAACATATATGAAAATACTTCCACGTATCATGAAACATCTTTCTAATCAGTGTGAACCCTGTTTGCTGTAACAGTAAATCCTGTATTACCTGTTAGCTGCTATGGATATTCACACAGATATACAACCCTGAAAAAAACCATTTTAAATATACAAAAAAAATAATTTTATTTTCAAAATCTTGACCAAGACTGAAAAATCTAAAGTGCTGTTAATGTGGCCCCTCATTTCCGTACATATACAGAAAACATTTAGGAGCTTTTGAAAAAAAAAAATGAACATTTTGAATGTGAGTGGCTGAAAATGTTTTTGCTAAAGCCAATTTTACACTACAATGTGGCTTTCTACAAAAAAATAACCTTTATATACAGGTATAAAACCTTGATTTATTATTAGGTTTTCTACCAAGAACACAGTGATTATAATATTCAGTAAGGGCTTTGTGCGATGGGGGTATGGGAATCATAAGTAACATATATTTGGCTTCATGTGCTTTTTCTATTCAGGTTCTCATTAAATCTGTTGCCTAGCAGAACTCTGCTTACTCCTTCTAAAAGACATCTCTGATTTTATCATTTCAGTTGACAATATTGTACTGTATAATCAAATTAAATCATTGCTCTAAGTCATAAACACATAAGAGATATTTTGTTTCACGATAGATTCACAATAAGCTAAAAAGTTGAACATCAAGCAAATTTCTTTGGGTCAATTACCTTTATTAATGTTCGAATCTTTGCTAATGTTGGTATTCTCAGGCTGTTTTGTGCACTTAGGTTTGTGGGATGCTAAACTCCAATCACATATGCAGCTAAGTGAACTCATTTGGAAGGTGAAAATTCTTTCAGCTTTTTGACCTTGAAACTGCAGTATCGCCTGCCATCCAAAGCACTGAAATACAGAATATCAGAACTTTGATGGCATCCTCATATCATTTCTGGAGTCTTGTTTGCTTCCGTCTATGTTCTGGATGTGGGCCCTGATGCTAACTTATGTGTTCTGAACATTGTTAGGTACACTGACGGTTAATAATGCCTTCTTATTAAATAGTATTTTTATTATAATGATTGTGTGGATTCAGTTCCTTAGCAGAGTGAATGCTTTAACTTGTAGAACAGCAAGACCTGAAAACAACACAGGAATGATTCTCATTGTCTCTAAATAGAAATTTTTAAAAATGATGTGATTTTGTTCCACAGAAAGCAGGGAGGAAACACTAGTATGTTGTTGTTCATGGATATCTTTGTCTTCTGTCAAAATATTTTGTATTGTTCAGTCAGTTCTAATTATGGACTTTTGCTATTCCTGTTGAGATGTGCTGGAAGCTTCTGGGTGTGAGAGATACTGACATTTTGGCCACGAAGAGGTCATAGCAATGCCCTAAGCTGAAAAATAACCGTGTTGGCTTGTTCAACTTTCTAGTGAGTTACTTGAGTAAAAAATTGAACTGTCCTGTGGTATTCATGCTACTTAACTGTTCTCGTAGTTGCACTGACTACCTGCTAGCAGTGCAGTAATTGCATTGTAATATGTCACCAAACTAGAAGTCTGCAGATAATGTTCTCTCACATCCAGAGAATGATCAAGTGTCACCCTCTGTAGTACTGTGTGGCTCCTTCAAAAGACTAAGTCCCCTTTTACATGTATGTTTTACATGTTTTCCGGTTGGCTGAACAGTGCAAGAGCTTGGACTGCATGTAAATTCATGGAAAGTTGTGTCCAGCCAATTAGGAAGTGCCTTGAGATACATATATATATATACACACACACATATTTAGTGAAGAGTTAAGAAAGCATGGGAAATGCAGGGAACAGGTAACTCTTTGGTAACTTTTCTTATTGTCTGGTCAGCAGACCCTAAATTATTCCCAGCCTGGGTGAAGCTATAAAAGTAAAAAACAACTGATGGCATGCACTTCACAGCTTTCAGCATAATACCTACCTGCAACTAGCACTGTTTCCATTCCTCTAAGGCAGCTTTAAATATTGATATAATAATGATTTCTGTCCTCCACAGGAAATCAAGAAATGAGCTCAGGGTGGGTTGCCAAAATTTGGGAATGCAGAGGAGTGCAGAACATGAAGTGGGAGGGAGGCAGAGGGTAGAGAGAAGCAAGGTTTCAGTGCAGCTCCTGAGCTCTCACTGAATTTAGCCTGCAGAAACAACTCACATGCTTAGATCTTAAAGCTCTGCCATGTTAGGCATAGCCAAAAGTGGGTGGTAGATGTGTGCGAACAACAGAAGTAATGTTTGTGATAGAGCAGATTGCTAATGCTTTTCTCAATCAGTTCTAATTTTGTGTGCAGCATATTGGTATTAATACGTATTTTGGAGAAGAGGCAAAGTACAGGTCCTGACACAATAAGGTTTCTGCAGCAGTTTTTGCAAAATTAAGAAGCTAGCCCCAGTGGAAAAGCTTTACTGTGTATGACTGAAATTAAAATAATGCTGTCAGGAAACCAGATATCCTACTTTCAGTATGACTGTTACGTGTTGTGTTTATAAATACCGAATTTTACTATCTCTCAGAACTGAGATGGTATAATTCACAATATGTAGTGGCTTGCTTTGTTCCACAGAGCATGCTCTCAGAATCTGAAAGTCTTTAATCTGCTATATAGCTAAATACCTAGATTATTAATTTTCTATATGTTTTAAATACTTGTTTATACCTCTCTTGAAGTTTTTCTTCTTTCAAAGGAAGTCTGGATCCACCTATACATTCCCAAGATGTTAACCCAGGGTTTTTAAAATAGTACCATACACTGAATTCAGCAAGTGACTGAGTTTCCTGGCTAGGAGTTATGTCGATCAACTTGAAATATGCATTGCAAATTAGTAAATGAATGCAAATTCATTCACTGTCAGGTGATGTTTATTGTCAGTTTAACTAGTGCACCTCCCCAATTGCCGTGATTCAGAATAGTTGCATCTCTCACATTTTATTTCTAGATTTTGTCATTCATGCTTCTCATGGTTCTGTAACATGTAAGATATCAGTCTCTTGATATCTGAGTTCTGTACCTGTGTAAGCAATGAAGGAAATTTTGAATTCAGCACATTTTCGAAAAGATAGTGACATAAGCACTGAACTGACTACTACTTCTGTTTTAAAACAGTGTTTGACCACAAAAGAGATTGCTCCAAACCTACCAGGCATGTAAGCATACACTCTGCTTTACGCTTCCAGACTGAAGGTCACAAGTACTCCTACAGAAAAACTTTCAGCACACACCAAATTTTAATGAAGTTTTATGAAATTCTTAATGAAATCACGATGACAGAAGTAATAATGACATGACTGTATAATACCATTTTCCAAATGAATTTAGTATAGATTGTTTTGTTTCTTCTATATACTTCTTTAACTGGCTTCTGAGTGCCATGCGTTATCTTTCTCTTTGTCATTTACCTAGACAAATATTTCGTATAAGCGGTACCTTTATAGTCTCTTTTATCATACTTCCAATATATACTGAAAATGTAACGGAACTGAGACCCACTTTGAGTTACCTGATATCCAGTGTACCAATTAGATATGACATCCTTTAAGTAGATATGAGTGTATAGGTCACTCAGTACTAATCGTCTGCATTTTGAAGGCAACTTGTAACATTTTAAAGCAACCCACTAATGTTCAGATATACAATTACTCTTTTCTGTGTACTTGCTTGACCTCAGCATATCATGTCATTTTATTTTCTCTTATATAACTGTCCATGAAGTTACTAATTAGTGAATTGTTATATGAGATTCCATAGCTTTTAAATTTTCATGTCCCCTGTCCCTTTTGTTATGCTGAGGTGAGAGCAAAGGTGTGAAGGTGGTAATGTCACAGCATTAACGAAGATGGTAAATTGTATCTATTAGGGATGGTCACAATTTCATGCACTCAAACCATCAACACGTGATGCACTATATCAAAGAGCCACAAGAATTTTAAAATGTTCGATGGGTGTTCCTGGAGGTTTGGTGTAGTAATTACTACAGGTTTACAACTCAGTACTGAATGAACCTGGATAAATTAATTCTTTGCGTAGAAAGGCTTTATTTGGTTTCATAATGGCTGGAGTAGCCATCTGAAAAATCTATACCAATAATGTAGGTTTAAATTGCATCAACTACCATGGTATTGAGAGGCATTTTTCAGCAGAAGAATGAGACTTATATTCTGTGTCAGTCTTTTATATTTAGTATTATGAAAGTATTCTCATAACTCAGATTTGAACTTTCCCTCTTTGCTGGTCTGATGCTGTCCTCATTCTCCTTTTAGAACTTGGTTGTTTCTCTTCTACCCCCACTTTTTCCTGCTGCTCTTTGTAAGTTCATTTTTCTCTCATTTTCCTCTCTTATTCCAGCTTGTGGCCTTCTCACCCTCCATGAACACAAGCATGGGATCCAGGCACTTGGTCACATGGAGGGAAAGAAATCACAAGCTGAGTGTTTTGGCAGCCAACCAACTGCTGCCTGTCAGTCAGCACTGCCTGCCCCTGCTAGATTATGTACACTTTCAGTTCAAACTACCAGTATGGACTGGCTGCAAGCCAGATGTTGCAGCTGTTTTAGACTTCCTGTTTCATGACAATGGGTCCAGGAACTTTAGGCGCTCTGCTAGCAGGAAATGTTTGCAGAAGGTGTATTTTCAGCTCAGAAGACTTGACTGTTCCTCATAAGATATCCATTGCCCTATTCTCTACAAGCTGTATGAAGTCAGTGAAAATTCTGCTTGCATCACAAGAAATCTGTATGTGAGTTATCATCTTAACACTTATCTCCTGGGCTTTTGCTTCTGTGCTTCCTTCTCCTGCCTTCCTACAAAAATGATTTTCTGGTGATATTTTCATTCCCATGCTGGTCATTTCAAGGAAACAGAAGAGTAAGAAGGAACCAATCATTTGCAGAATTAAGGTCCTATTTAACCCCTAGAATACTTTGCACAGAATCTTAGGTAGAGGTAAGAATTCTTTTAGGTAAAAGAACAATTTATTTTGGGTAGATAATACTTCCACACAAGAAAGCAAGCTAAATTTCTAAGAAATGTAAACCACGTTTTTGACTAATATCTAATATTTTGTTCACCCTTTTCTTCCTGATGAGATGACTGCAGCATGTTGAATACATGTGCAGACTATGTTCAATTTGTCAAACAATTCATTCTCAAATGGTTATTTTTAAGTAAGAAACAATGCATTTCTCATTGTTCCAGAAGAAATAAACGTGTCAAAATACTTAAGTACTATTAGAATAGAAGAATGGTCTGAAAATGTGTTTAAATGCAGATAGATTTTGGCTGCATGCAGTGAATACTGAGGCCTGCACAATATATTTCCTTCCAAACACTTAGCTTTGAACTAATATAACAGCTATTCTGATAGAATTTGCTAAAGGACTGAACTGTCACTGCAAGTCATATCACAATTATCTATATGGAGTTCAGAACACTAAATTGTGGCATTTGGCTTTAGAGCTCAATTATGCATAGTTGGTGCGGTTTGGGATTTGGTTGTTTTTTGGTTTTGTATTTTTCTTTTTTTTCCCCCCTTCACTTTACAGTGATTCAAGCACAAGATGTGAATATCCTTAATTTGCTTTTTGGAGGCTGATATTAACATATTGTGTTTGTGTCCCTGTGTTAACCTGTTCTATACTGAGGCCATAAATATTTATGATTTGACATTTAAATATGAGTCCATTTGTGTTCCCTTACAGAACTCTGTTTCTGTTTTCCCAGGGAATACCTGTCCACCTGTTTGGATAGCCTCTGCAATAGTAAGGTTTAAATAGCATTAAAAGCAATATATAATTATCTTGCCATTTTGAATCTAGTTCAGCAGCACACAGAGCCACTGCAGCATTACATTTAGTGCATCTCTGCAGTACTCACCCACTGGCTGAGAGATAAGAGAAAATTTGCTGTATTGTGGTTAAAAAAAATCATTATTGTTATTTTAACCTGGATTATTTCACTACAGGCAGCTGCATAAGTACAACCATTGTGTGTCTGGCTTATTTCATGGGGAAGTATAGAAAAGCAAGTGTGAGGGAGAAATGAGGTGGCTGCATTTCTGAGGAAACTTACTGTAGAAATACAGCCTCAGTCCCTCAGGGGTCTGTAGTGCTACCAGTACTGTTTAATATCTTCATCAATGACATAGTGGGATTAAGTGCACCCTCAGCAAGTTTGCAGATGACACCAAGCTGAGTGGTGCAGTTGACACAGCTGAGGGACAGGATGCCATCCAGCAGGACCTGGACAAGCTTGAGAATTGGTCTCAGGTGAACTTCACAAGGTTCAACAAGGCCAAGTGCAAGGTCCTGTATCTGGGCCCAGGCAATCCTCTTTATCAATATAGGCTGGTGAAGGAAGGGTTGAGAGCAACCCTGCAGAGAAGGACTTGGGGCTACTGGTAGATGAAAAGCTGGACATGAGCCAGCAATGTGCACTCGCAGCCCAGAAGGCCAACTTTATCTTGGGCACATCAAAAGCAGCATAGCCAGCAGGTTGAGGGAGGTGATTCTACTGCTTTGCTCTGATGAGACCCCACTTGGAGTACTATGTCCAGCTCTGGAGTCCTCAGCACAAGAAAGACACGGACATGTTGGAGTGGGTCCAGAGCAGGGCCACAGAAATGATCAGAGGGCTGGAACACTTGTGCTATGAGGACAGGCTGAGTTGAGTTTGTTCAGCCTGGAAAAGGGAAGGGTATTCGTTTTAAACTAAAAAGAGGATAGATTTAGATTTAGATCTAAGGAAGAATTCTTTTACAATGAAGATGGTGAAACACTGGCCCAGATTGCCCAGAGAGGTGGTAGATGCCCCATCCTTGGAAACATTCAAGGTCAGGTTGCATGGGGCTCTGAGCAACCTGATCTAGTTAAAGACGTCCCTACTCACTGCAGGGAGGTTGGGCTAGATGACCTTTCCAGCCCAAACTATTGTATGATTCTAGGAAATAATAAAATTCCTACAATAATACAAACCTCAATTAGACTTCCGTTTCTAGCCAGCAAGTCAGGATGATACATATCCACCTTCATATTTCTGATATTACATTCTGTTATTGAAATGGATCAATGTTAGGGATCTTCTGAGGTGAAAATCCTAGGAACAACCTAGGATTCCTGAGTTACATCAGGGATGAATGTGGTCTAACATGGAGTTTTTAGGTATCCTGGATATGAGAACTGCCATATTATCATAGTGTACACTGCCTCTAAGAACACTGTATTTACAATAATAGCTTACTGCTATTGATTGAAGTCATTATTTCATTTTTGAATAGCAGAATCCATTTAACTAACAGAGGAACCACTGAAATCAGACATGAGATAAGCAAGCAGACACCTAAGAACATGGTGACCTCTTTGGAGCAAGTATTATGTTATTGTTACTGTATTTACTCACTCCCTAGTGAGACTGAGTCTTGATCCAAAACTGCTGCCCTATGAGCCTTCTCTGTGTTGGGAAAAGGGATCACACAAATGTGCTGTTTTGGAGTTTAATAACTGAGTTGAAGATGTGTTTGAAGCCATGTGTTGAGCCTTTTTGATTTTACACTCTGTAAGTTTCGGAGCTGGCAGGCAGCAATGCCTGTAACCACGGTACCTAAAGGCAGGCCTGCCACCATATATCTGGGGAAGAGGAGAGTGGGAAAGATTTGAATTCTCCAGTGGGAAAACATTTTGTTGGAAAATTTCTCATTTTATTGTCATCCACTTCAAGGTTCCTTCACACAGTATATAAAACGTGCTAGAAACAAGAGTTATTTCTGTGACATTTTTGCCTGGATTTTACTGAGCCTGTTATTTGCAGAGAATATTTGTGGATCCAGGTTTAGATTTTAAATTCACCTTCCCCCAAAATTGAAGTGACACCTTGGTCCAGGCCTACCACTCTTGAAAAGTTATATCCTGCTTTGGGCTCAAAGGCCATTTCTGATTTTTGGAAATACAAAGCAGTAATAACTTGATAGAGTAAGAAATAGTCTTATTAAACACTGTCTTGTTCTAGCAAACCATACCCCAGCTGCTCTAACATTAGGCCAGCTGTTATTAATTTTACAAGCAGAGCACGAAATAGCAGCTTGATAACTGACTAAAGGGGAGCTACAACATTGCATGAGAACATTTAAATGTACTACCCTTAGTGAGCAGATATTAATGCTATTTCAAGAAGTGTCAGTGAAGAGTCTTTGATATTGTGATTGGGATACTTGCTATTACATCCATAGTGACAGCTCCAATTGACAGGATTAAAAAGGCAAAATTAAAAAAGGAATTATTTCATGCCCTCAAGTGCAGATAAGAACAGTTACATCTCTGCTACATGTCTTGACTTGACAGTGGATGTTTTTTTCTTATGGCTTTTCATACCCTGCACAATTCTTAAATTCTCTGTGTCATTTCCCTTAGTCTCCTCTGTTATATTCTCTCCTTTCCTGCTACATCTTTTTATTCTCCTTACCCTCTCCATTCCCAAACCTCCATTATTTCTAAATGTCTCTTTTTTGTTACTTTTATATATTTTGTAGTCTGGAATTCTTTTTTGTCCTCATTATTTCTTTTTGCAGTGGCTTTTCTAATTCTTGTCCCATATTTTAAGGTTTTTAAGGAGATTACACTGAGAGATTGTGACAGAAATACCCCCCCAACCCCCCACCCCCCCCCCCCCCCCCCCCCAAAAAAAAAAAGAAAAAAAGAAAAAAAAAAGAAAAATTTCATTCCTTTTTATCCATGTTTTTTGAGAGGCTACATGTGGCATCTAGCCTGGATGCTTTTTGCCATTTTAGTGTGGATTTGTTTGAATAAGATTAAAATACAAGATTAAGATAAGAAAGACCTTTTTACAGGCAACCAAAACAGCAAGAAGATTATGACACTTTTGGTCTAAGATCTGGGACTGCTGTGTAAACTGAGGTGCAGTAGGGTTAAGTTTTCCAAAGCTTCTAAGCAGACTCAGTGGTATAGTCTGGAGCTTCTGAATCCAAATGTCCTAAGGAAGTGTGCTGGCAATCCCTCTGAAGCCAAGCAAAATTACTTTGACAAGTGAAAATAGTTGGGGTTTATAAGGAGAATAAGTACAGCTAGACCCCATTTTTCAATAAATGTTGTTTAAAATTTACAAATATCTTGATTTTGGGTCCCTAAACAGATACTAATCTCTCCTGTACTTTTGGCATCCAAGCCAAGCATTAGGTTAAAATGATTTACATAACAAAATTACAGAATAAAAATACATCTGGAAAGCATAATATAATTTGTGGATTATTCCCCAAAGGGTGAAAATCGGATGGAGTAAGAAGCATTCCATTTTTTGCTTAGTTAAGAATTCTTTCAGACTACATATCAAAACAGATTATTTCTGCCTGATCTGTAGATAGATGAAGAGAATATATTTCTGTGTACAGAAACATTTAACTTTGCCATGATTGCTTTCAATTGCTGTTGGAAGTTTGATCATGAGGTCAAGTCCTATAATATCCCACTTCTGTATTCATGAATAAAGCAAATAGTAAAATATGTGAAACGAGGACAGCTTTTGCATTGTGTGACCTGAAGTGAGCCATGAAACTAGTTACAAAATAATTAAATCTTGACTTAACAGAATATAGAGTGTTCTGTTTAAAGTTTGACAAATTTTCTAACCAAATATGAATTTATATGGGAAATTATAATTTGCCTAGAAAAAATTACAGGCAGAAAAATGTGACGTAAGATCAAATTTTCATTCTAAAACATCGGAGAAAATTTCCAAACTGTTTCAAAACTTTAAAATACTTGAAAGCACAGTTAAATATCTTGATATTAATAAAATAAGCATTTCAACTTATCCAAACTATTTTTTTTTCAAATGTAGTATATTGTGTGGAAAAAATATCAGAATTGTGGAATAGGATTTTGATTTTGATGGAACTAAATTTTCTACCCAAACATACTAAGTAGTATTTTATAAATACTCTTTCATGATATATTTTATAAATGTAAATTTAGCTTTAAGACATTTAATGAGGCAAGATGTAATAGATTTTAAACATCACTGAAAAGTTAAGCCATTTGCTTATGGTCAGAAAAGATGGGCATGGAACACTCTGTGAGGAATATCGTCTTTCTCAGCTCTTGTTCCAGCATTCAGATCAGCATTGTAAAGGTTAAGAGATGTAAAACAACAGGAAAACTTATTTACTCAAAAGATCTCTGTGTTAAAAATCCTAAGAAGTTCTACTGTTTTTTTCTGTAATCGCGTGTCTCTGCAACCATACGATGTCTTGGCAGATTTAGGAGGGCTACCTGTGTGAGGAAGTCTGCATGCAGTGAGCTGTGCAAAGCAGCTGTTTGGAATTGATGCTGTATCTTCGCAGCATCTCCTTGTCTGTCTGTGTGGAATCCATTGTAGCCTTAGGGAGAGGCACTAGAATTGAGAGAGATCCAGCTGCCCATTGCCATCTAATTGCAGTCTCTTATTCCTACTTTCTGTACCGGTGTAAATGAATTTTCACCATTTCAGCTCTTCTGCAATTGCAGAGTGATTTCATAGAGTCATTCAGGTTGGAAAAGACCTCCAGGATCATCTAGTCCAACCTTCTTCGAAGATCTCCCTAACCCCTAGACCGTGTCTTGAAGCACCACATCTACCCATTTTTTTTACACCTCCAGGGATGATGACTCCACCACCTCCCTGGGCAGCCTGTTCCAGTGGCTAATCACTCTTTCAGTAAAGAAGTTCTTCCTGATATCCACTCCAAACCTCCCCTGGTGCAACTTGAGGCCATTACCTCTTGCCCTTTCATTAGTTACCCAGGAGAAGAGATAAGCACTAGCCTCGCTACAACCTCCTTTTAGGTAGTTGTAGAGAGCAATGAGGTCTCCCCTCAGCCTCCCCTTCTCCAGACTAAACAATCCCAGTTCCCTCAGGTGCTCCTCATGTGACATATTCTCCAGACACCTCGCCAGCTTCATTGCCCTTCTCTGCACCCACTGCAGCACCTCCATGTCCTTCTTGTACTGTGGCTCCCAAAACTGCACACAATACTCAAGGTGTGTTCTCATGAGTGCTGAATACAGGAGCACAATCATCTCTCTACTCCTGCTGGTCACACCATTTCTGATAACAGGCCAGGATGGTGTTGGCCTTCTTGGCCACCTGGGCACACTGCTGGCTCATGTTCAGCCAGTTGTCCACCAGCACCCCAGGTCTTTTTCCACCAGGCAGCTTTCCAGTCACACTTTCCCAAGCCTGTAGCATTGCCGGGGGTTGTTACAACCGAAGTGCATGACCCAGCACTTGGCTTTGTTAAACCTCGTACAATTTCTAGTCCTCAGGGCTGTAGTTCCAGCACCTTATCACACTTCAGGTTTACTAGGAGATGTGAAACAGTAGAGCTACCCCCAGGAACCCTTCTGAACTGAACTGAACTGAACTAACTCCATACATATCTAGAATGAGATTAGCTGGATGACAATAGAGAGGACAGGTTGCAAAGAGCTTGAGCTAATAATGTGGACTGTGAGGAAACATACTAATTTATTTACAGTAGATTTACTATGATATATTTGTCTCCACCAGGTTTCAACTTCTTTTCTCTGTTGAAATTTTTCTAAATGCAATTTGAATAGACTTTTTTCTTAATCTTTTTAATTTTATTAAATTATTTTCTTTTCCAGTTCCTGTTTTGGTTTGGGGTGGCTTTTGTAAGGATTTTTTTAGGTACTGTGTTCTTTCTGTTATCCTTGCTTTGGGAAAATGTCTACGCATCGCAGACTTGCTCATTTGCAAGCATTAGCTCTGCTGCATGTCTCTGATTTACTTTATGCATTATTAAAGATTTCAGTTCAAGTGCCTGTGTAATTGGCTTATTTATACCAAGTCTTCTGTGATTTCTTTAGTTTTATCCATACTCCTTACTTGTTCCCAAAAATACTTATTCTCCTCTAGGTAAATATTCCCCATTTCAGAAGTAAAAGAATACCACTTCTGGGTACAGCAATCTATTTATTAAATCTAGAAGAATTTGGTTCATTCTTTAATATGTAAGATTTTAATTCCCTTTTCTTTGTTTATGGCATGCAGCTTACCATGCATGACTGGAATTCTAGTAATACCTTAGGAATGATGGACCAGATAAGCCTACTTGTCACCTATTAAAGTATGCATATGAGCAAGACTACATCTAGAAACAGATGGAAGCAAAAATATCAAGTTTGGTGTGACAAAAGAATTAGAATGCTGGACCAATAACAATTATTGTTACTAATGTTTGTGAAGGACAGCATTTCCAGCTGTTATCAACTGCTTTGAAAGAGTGACATTCAGATGACCACACAGTGGTCAACTGAAAACCTTGAAGTGGACCTCACCATAACTTTTCCTTGTGTGAGCATGTCAGATAGATCAAAAGACTTTTAAA
>JAVSBS010020904.1:0-10343 GCA_033124195.1 Coracias cyanogaster
CTCCTGTGCTGAGGACTCCAGAGCTGGCCCCAGCTCTGCAGGGGGGTCTCCCCAGAGCGCAGCAGAGGGGCAGAATCCCCTCCCTCCCCCTGCTGCCCACGCTTCTGGGGATGCAGCCCAGGATGCTGTTGGCTTCTGGGCTGCGAGCGCAAGTTGCCAGCTCATGTCCAGCTTTTCATCCCCCAGCACCCCTAGTCCTTCTCTGCTGCTCTCCATCCCTTCATCGCCCATAGCACCAATGCCCCTTTAGCAACCCCCGCGGGATGCTGGAACACACAGGCACATCAAAACCCCACCGCGATCCGTGACAACTCCACCGGCAGCACCTCCCCGCCCGCCGGCACCGCGGGGGCGGCCGCCTCGGGGCCCCTCCTGCGGGCGGTGCTGCAGGGAGAGCCCGCCCCGGCCCCGCTCCCCGCTCCCTGCTCCGGGTTCCTGGTTCCCTGCTCCCGGCTTTCGGCTCCGTCCCGCTGCGCCCTGGGTTGCTCCGCGCCGGAGGGTGAGTGTGGATCGGGGGCCCCCTCCGGGGGCTCCGAACTCTGATGGTAAAGAAAAGAAGACACGGCAAGGGCTGTGGCCGTGCTCGGGACTTCCCCTTCGTCCCTCTGTGGGGAAGGAGGCTGCGGGGTGAGCGGGGCGCGGCGGGGCCCTGCCTGCACCCCAGCACAGAGCCCGAGCCCACAGGGCTCGCCTGGAGAAAGGGCTCTGCTGGCCTCAAAGTCTGAGCTTGGATCTGGTGCTCCAGCCAGAATCCGAGCAGGGGGAGACTTCATCAGCTTTGCTGACTCATAATAACCTTAGCGTCATGGCAGGCTTGGTAAGAACCCTTATTCTGGAGTAAAAGCCCCCCCCGGGGAGCTCTCCAGCTGCAGCTCCCACTCTGTGCCCTGTCACGCTCCATAATCCCCTGGTTGTGTGGCTCCCGCCTGAGATGCTGCTGCGCGGAGGGTACAAATTCAGCCTTGTGCACCTCTCCAGTGGCTGTCAGCAAAGTCCTTGCAGCTGCGGATAAAGGTAGCTAAGTGCAACCTGAATTCTGAAACAGCGACAAGGAGCGCAATTGGAAAGAGGCCCCAAGTCCTTTGGACTTTGGAGTCTTCGTGTAGCTCCAGATTACTGGAGCAAAGGCTTGAGGTACGGTTTTACACCAGTACTGTAAGAGTAGCAGCTTTTAAAGGCTTTGCTGCAAAGATAAAACCCTAGATTATAATTTAGCCCTGTGAAGATAAAGTGCCTGGTCCTTGTTGGCAGGCAGGGCTCTCCACCAACCTTGTAATTTGAAGGGGCAAACATGACCATCAACCTGCTGTGCTGGGTGGGAATGTGTTGTATTTTAACAGTGGCTTATCTGTCAGGTGCTAACCTCTATTACATATGGGTGCATGGGAGTTACTTGAGGTTTTGAATGTTCTTAATGATAATTGTTTACCAAACTTGGTAAAACTGGGCAAAGCCAGCTGTTGTCCTCACCTTGCTCCATCCATAATAACACCTTTGGAAATGAGAACTAAAACTCTCTGGTCCCTGAAGATCCCTTGTGAGGGGTGCTGGTGCTGCTGCAATAGGAAGGCTGCTTGCACCGGTTCTGTGATGTGGCCCATTTTTCTCTGCACTGACAATTTGTGCTGGTGGGACAGTGCAGGAGACACCAAAACCTCGCTACCTGGTGGAGGCCCTAGATGGAGACAGACACGGGCTGGGGATGGCAGGGGGAATTGTTTCAGTGCTGGGAGAGGTCTCTTGCTGTCTTCTGCTGTGCTGCATCATGCAGCACCATCTTGGGTCATGCAGACAGACAACATCTGAGGTTTGGGATTGTGTGGCAGGATGGTGTCAGATGGTTGTGGGGAAGGGCCCTTGTGTCAAGCGCCTCCCAGCAGCAAAAGCTGACAGCAAGTCTGGCAGATGGGGAGTGGAAGGAGGGAGAAGCAATGTGGCCTTGCTGTGGGGCAGCATGGTGGAGGCTGCTGGATGCACCGTCTGCTCCATGCTCCCATCTCAGGCCTGTGCAAGGAAGCATAGAACCGTTGCAGGCAAACCACACAGGCCTTGGTATCTCCTGGCTGGCAAACTTGTGTGTGCAGGTGTTGGTAAATGCCAGCAGCTGCCTGTTGCTGGGGGCTGTTCACTGGCTGGTGACTCTGAGAGGGTTCCATGAAACTGTGGGGGATCAGCATCGCTTGTCTTGCAAGCACCTTTTTACTGAAAAGGTTTGGTTATTATTGCTATCATGGTGGGTTTTATGACTATTTTATGTAAGGATGACCTTAGTGGCTCAAACTAGCCATTGAGGCAGCCAGCTCCTTTCAGCTCAGGGGATTCTGAGCCCATTGGTGTTTGTCTGTATTACAATTCCCAACTTACCTCTTACTCCCAGAGTTTGCCCAGTTTTCCCTGGAGTTTATGAAAACTACCTGCATTTGCAACATCCCACAGCAGGGACTTCCACAGCTCTGCTTCCCACTACATGAAAAAACACATCTTTTGGTTTGTTCCAAATCTGTTTCCTGACTTCACTTGGTGGCCCCTCATTCTGGTGTTGGAAGCAGCTGTGAAGAATCAGTTTCCATCCCCCTCTCCAGAGTGTCCCTGCAGGCACAGCACTGTGTCAGTGAGGTCATAGGACTTGGCCAGCCACAGCCAGAGCCATTGGGACCTGCTGTTGGCTCTAGTCCTGGACTAGGGTCCTCCAGACACCGCCTCCCACTAACACACAGTTTTAAGGCTTACTTGATGGGAACTGAGCAGAGGGCCCTTGGTTTGTGCTGCTCAATACCCAGCAGGCACCAAGAGGTGAAAATTCCCCAACTCATGGTTCTTCTCTTTCTTAAGCCAGCTCTCATGCTGCGAGGTCTTGTGTCCACGCTCAGCAACTCTTCCCCTCACACCTATCTGCATGTAGTGAGCTGCCACTTCTCCAGTCACACCCCGAAATAGTAACAGGCACTCTTTCTGTCACAGCACCAAGATGGCTGTTCTCTCAAAGGAATATGGCTACGTCATCCTGACGGGGGCTGCTAGCTTCGTCTTGGTCATGCACCTCGCAATCAAAGTGGGCAAGGCCCGCAAGAAGTACAACGTGGAGGTGAGTGCTTGGGCTGAGAGAGCAGGAAGGTTGGAGCTGGTCCACAGGAGATGCTGCAGAGTTAGGTGACACCTTGCTTATTTTGGGGTGACTTGCTTATGTTTCCTTCCCCACCACACCAATGCAGAAGGGATGGAGCTGCCATTTTGGCTCTCCAGACTGGAGCAGATGGCAGATGGAGTTTGGGATATCAGGTGCTTGGCACCGAGCTGAGACAGCTGAAAGCACAAGGCTTTGAGTTTGGGAACACTGATGAGCACGAAACTGCACAGCCCTTTTTCCCTGCAAAGGGTGATGCAGCACTGGGGGCAAAGGAATCGTGGTGGAACAGTGACAGGAGGGTTTCTCAAACTCAGGGAGAACACACGAGGCCTATCAGAAGAGTCTTTCAAAGTGACCTTCTCTTCTGTCTATCAAGGATCCCACAGGCTGGGCAGGGCTGTGGGCTGGGTGGGAGCAGCCAGTCCTGTCTGTGAGTTGGGGCGATGGCAGGCAGAGGCTGCTGTGACACTGGGCTCCCAGCACAAATGCTCCTTTGCTCTTTCCTCACCTCACTTGGGGAAGTGACAAGAAGGGGTGGGTGCAAGACTGCATGCTGCAGGCCCTGGGTGCCTGTTGGGGTGGCCCCACTCCACGAAGACAGGATTGTAGCAAGCGTGCCCAGTGCATATGGTGCACAGGGCACTGGATTTCAAACACGGGGAAGCCTCTGCAGCTGAGCGGCAGCTCCA
This sequence comes from Coracias cyanogaster, assembly GCA_033124195.1. Lineage (NCBI taxonomy): Eukaryota > Metazoa > Chordata > Aves > Coraciiformes > Coraciidae > Coracias > Coracias cyanogaster. The sequence continues at coordinate 3,817 of JAVSBS010020904.1, forward strand.
TGGCTGCTCAGCTCTGCGGTGGCAAGTCCTCCCACCCTGTTCCTTGGAGATGGGCTGCTGCCAGCTCCACAGAGGAGACGTGAGGGCATGTTCTCTGTAACCCTACTTTGCTGTCCCCTCCAGAGAGATGGGATTTAAACAGGGACGTCGCCCAATGCCTGGCTGTCTTCTGTTCCAAACAGGGCCAGCTCCAGGGGACAGCCAGCTTGCTCAGGAAGTTCAGGGAGTGCCTCAGGCAAGCAGCAATTTCAGCAAAGCATTTGTGGGCCATGGGGCACGAGACAGGCTGGAACTTAGCCAGGCAGCACTGCACTCCCTGGGGAGAGGAGCTGCAGGCCATGCTCCTGCTGCTGGAGGACACGCTCCCCAGCCCAGTCTGCGCTCGCTCATGTTTTGCTGCTGGTTTCTATTTTTTTGGCAGTATCCAACCATGTACAGCACAGACCCTGAACACGGGCATATATTCAACTGCATCCAGCGTGCACACCAGAACACGTGAGTACACACATGAACACAGGCCTTGAAAATACACCAGGCTGTGGAGCAGGGCCTACAGGTAGAGACTTGCTGCTGCCAAGCCGTTCAGGCTCAGCACTTGAGGAAAACACCCGGCTACAGAATGCTTGGCAGAGAGGTCGTGCTGGCTCCTTACCATGCCTTAAACCTTGAGAGGGGGCTGTGAAGCAGCCTGCTCTTCCCCAGAGCCTCACTCTAAGCCTTAAGGCACCAGAAATACTGTTTGCAGAAGGGCCTGTCTGGGCGCTGCTGATCTGTTGTGCTGCCCAGATGTCCCTGGGGAGAGGCCCGAGTCCACAGCACATCAGAGAGGTGGGGGAGGAACCCCTGCTCCTGGGTTAGCTGGTGGTTAAGTCGTATTTAGCAGTGGTTTAGGGCACAGAACAGAAAGAATGGGTGGGTGGCCTTGGAGAGTGGCACAGATTGGGGGGGGGAGGGGGTCCCTAAAAGTCTGTGCATGCTCAGATTCCCTCTTGACTCCATCTGTGGCCACAGCACTGAGCAAGGAGACTTGTAACAGTCAGGCCCAAGAGAGACCTTGGCATCCCTGGAGTTTCCTTGTTGTATACTGCCTGAGCGCAAACACAACCTCTCCTCGCTTTGATTTTCAGACTGGAAGTTTACCCTGCCTTCCTGTTCTTTTTAGCCACTGGTGGAATCTACCACCCGGTAAGTGACACTATGGTGCAGGTCTGCAGGACTGAACTCTGCTCTTGCTCCCTGACTTGGGGAGGCTGGGGGCAGGAGGCAAGCTAACCCCTTCTGAAAATGTAATTGTAAAAGGTCTTGTGCAGGGGAAATCACATATATTTAATAAACTGATTACTGCTGCTTCAGCTTTAGCCCCCTTTTCCTTCTCCTAAGGGTGGCTTGCCAGACAAACAGAAGCATTCACAGTCTACAGTCTAGGAGAAGGGTCCCTCCAATCCCGCCTGGTTCTTCCATGCCCTGTAGGGTCCTGCTTCCTTACAAGTGGTGCTACTCAGTAGCTGGTTGTGTGGAAGACAGGAGCCTTTTGGCCCCACCCCCCCATCTAAAGACACTTTCAGGAGTTTGTGTGTTAAGAATAGATAGGAAACACAGTGATCTTCCCACTCACTTCCACCATCAAAGGAAGTGCACAAAGGATCAAAAAAAGCCAGGATTATTTTTGACTGAAAGATGTTAACAGCTCACAAGGAGGCAGGCGTGTGGGAGAGGCCAAAACCAGTACCTCTTTCTTTGCCACTAAAAGACAAATCAGGTCCTTCCTGAATATTCCTTTTCAGAGAGGGAAGAAACCTGCAGAGGCAAATCTGGCCAACTGGAGCTATGTTGCAGCAAGCTCCAGATTAAGAGACAAAGTGGAAGCTTCTAACACCTGCAACAGGAGAACCCATAATCCTGCCCTGCCGGAGGCAGTGGAGCAGGGCTGGGGGCAACAGCTGCCCCCAGGATCCTGGCACGTGTCCATTAACCGGACAGTGGTGAAATTAGAGTTGTCCTAGCAAGGGTAAGACACGCTGTAGCTGATGGTCACGTCTTGGATTGAAGCAGGGCTGCTAGAAGAACTAACCCCATACAAGTGGCAAGTCTCTGAAACCTTTAAACACTTCTCCTTTCTCCCTAGCGCTGTGCCACAGGGCTTGGCATCACCTGGATCCTTGGGAGAATCCTTTATGCCTATGGCTACTACACAGGAGGTAGGTCTTCTCCCTGCAGACTACAGCAGGTGCTTGGAAACTCCTACAGCAGCCTCAGGGCTCTTTCCTCCAGCTGAAATTGAGGCAGCAGCATAAAGCTTCCAGTGAGGGTGCAGAGAACAGGGTGCAGGTCTCCAGGCTGCTAACTCTTCATTGTGTTTTTTCTGCTGGTGGGAAGAGCACAAAGTCTAATAACAGCATAGACTGAAGGTTCATACCTCGCCTGAGCTGGTGCCTGCTGGTTTGCCTTGAGATTTATCCCCAGTTCCTGCTCCCTCTTTCATTTTCATGATGGGCTAACTCTGTCAGTGACAGAACTGACAAAACACATCTTTTTTCCAGATCCCAAGAACCGAAGGAGAGGGGCCATTGGTTCAGCTGCACTCCTTGGGCTGGTGGGCACAGGTGTCTATTCAGCCTGCCAGCACCTTGGCTGGATCTGCGAGAGACCGTGCAGAACATGATGATGCAGATCATAACGAAAACAGTCATGATAGCTGCCTGGGAAACAAAAGGGATTTTTGTTTTGTTTTCTTTTAAAACTTTTCATTTCCTGATTGTTTTTTCTTCTCATTCAATAAAATGAAGTTGTCAATTCTGTTTTTTTCATTCTAAGGTTATAGAGGCTTTTCTTAAAAGGTTTTGCAGAATGCTAGAATTATTCTGGTTCTGTAGAACTGCAGAAATCTGGTCATCATGCCATCTTGCAACGTCTTTAAACCATACAGCAGCAGGCCTATTTCTGGACCCCTCAAGTCACGTCACTCCACAATAAAGAGGTTCCAGAGTTAGTATTTATTTGATTGCTAAAAAAAGATGGTGGCAAACATTTAAAGTTGTTGCTTCATCATGGTTATAAAAACAGTAGGCCTACAAGAGGGAAGTCAAACAGCTTTCACTGGAGAGCAGCAGCACTCTACCCTGTGCTGGAGCTTGCTACTGCTCTGGTTTTGCTCCACCTTGATGTGTGGAGGTGGTTCTCGGGGCAGTGCCTGTCCCAGCTAACCATCCCCACAGTATTTTGTCCCACCTTGGAAGTAAGGCACAGGTAGAAAAAAACAAAACAACAAACTTGTGTTTACAAGGGGGATAGAAGGAAGAAACGATCCTATCCTTAATGCTTTTGTGTAGTCAGAGCCTGTAGCTACACAATACCAGTGTGTCCAAGAGCTTACATGTGCATTGAGTAGGGTCATAAGCCAAAATCAAAGCTGACTGAGGGTGGAAAGCAATTGGGTTCAAGGCACATGGCAGCGGAAGCAGCCTGGGCGAGGCCTCTGCCACTGCCAAGCCTCTGGTAACACCTATGTAAATGCACATGCTGCTGCTGAAAGCCACACTGCTGCCTTCTACGCTGCGGTTCCCATCTTCCACCAGGCAGGACAGAGCAGACCCGCAGCCGAAGCCCTGTGTGTGTATTCTTCCTTGCATGAGCAGGGTGGCTAAATGCTGCTCCAGCACTGTTCCCTCCCAGGCATTTACAATTTTAGAGCATTTTATTGCCGTGTAAATGATCCACATCTCTGGCTGACAGGCAAGAACTGGCCGATGCTCCCTTGAGCAGACCCCAGAGCCGCTAAAACACAGATTCCACATCGCCCATCTCCACACAAACAGTCTTCAGCTGTGTGTAGTGCTCAATGGCTGCCCGCCCGTTCTCTCTGCCAAATCCTGCAGGGACAAGCCAGAAATGAGAATGCAGTTCCAGGTACCACTCCTACCCCCTGTAACTGTCGGGCACTCGTACTAGGGAAGGTCAAAACAGAGCTCACCTGATGCCTTGTATCCACCAAAAGGCAGCTCCACAGGGCTGACATTGTAGTTGTTAATGAAGCACATCCCAGCCTTGAGAGCGGCCACTACCCTGTGAGCCTTCTGGATATCCCTGCAGGAAAAGGGCAATTCAGATGGATCCCTTCCCATTCAGTCCTCTCCTTCCCTGCCAGCTATCATCCCACTAGAGAAAGGCCAACATGTTGCAGTGTTTTTTGGAGCCCAACCTGCCCTACTCTTGTCTCTGCCTGCTCAAAGGATGTAGCACCTACTCCCAAGGACACTCAAAACTCTATTTGGTTTGAGAGAGCAAGACAACGACACCAGCAAAGCACGACTATGACTAGTGGCCACCAGCCATCTCCGCACACTTTCAGTGGCATGGCAGGCTCCTGGTGCACATCTCTTGGAGACGCAGGCAGGCAGCAGCCCAAGAGCAGGCTGGAAGGAGTCTGAAGGACAGCTGGGCCCACCTAACCCTTCAGGAAAAACTGGGAGATGTGCAGTTACGTACAAAGTTCCCTTTTGGCAATCTCCTGCTCCAGCTTTTCTGGAAGACTATATCCACAGATATATCATCCATGGAGGAACATCAAGTTGCTGCAGTACTTCCCTTCTCCTCCCCACCCTAGACCACTTCCACATCAGCCACACTACCCAGTCATACCTGGTGAAGACACCACCTGCCAGCCCAAATTTGGTGTTGTTGGCTCTCTCCAGAACCTCCTCCTCTGTGTCAAATGGCAGAATGGACATGACAGGCCCAAAGATCTCTTCCTTCACACACGTCATGTCATCTGTGCACTTCCCTAAAAGCAGGGCAGAGGACAAGTGCTTCAGGAGGAGGAAGAGCTGGCAGCACAGCCCGTGCATTCAGCAACCCAGCCAGCCTTGGAGGCAGCACTCAGCACCGCACAGCCCCCTGGCTTGGTCAGCAGAGGAGCAAGTCCCACCCCGCATCTCAAGGCAGCAAAGGCACTAACTGCACATGCCCTGTGAGACCTTCCAACAGCAGATTTCTCTGGACACAGTTCTTGGCTGCCTCAGCTTTTTCTGGCACACTCATGGGAGTGCCTGCCCACAACACGGACATACACAGTGACAGGTTATGCTGAACACAGGTGTCTCAAGAAGAATTTCAGTAACATGCATGCAGAAGACCACACAAACAGGAAGGGTCATACCTAACACACAGGGTCGCATGTAGTAGCCATTCTTCAGCTTTGGGTCATCTGGCACATACAGGTCCCCACCACACAGCACCTCCGCCCCCTGAAAAAGAGCCACATGGGTGGTATGCAGGCATGTCCAGGAGCATCCCACTCAGCTGCTGTAGCTCCAGCCAACCAATACAAACCGTGCCTGTGCCCTCCCAGTTGTCTCGCTGGGGCAGGACTGCTAACAGTAGAAAAAAATCCACTACTTTGGGGTGCAAGTGACACAGGAGCCAGTGGAGGTTGGAGGGAAGCAACTACAACTAGGAGTAGATCCTCAGTCGTCATCACTAACTTCCACATCTTCACATGGTGTGAAGCAGGGACTTCAGTGATGGGACAAGGGGTAATGGTTTCAAATTGAAAGAGGGTAGATTTAGATTAGATGTAAGGAAAAAGTTCTTCATTGTGAAGGTGGTAAGTCACTGAAACAGATAGCTCAGGGAGGTTGCAGATGCCCCAACACTGGGAGCGTTCAAGACCAGGCTGGATGAAGCTTTGAGCAACCTGGTCTAGTGGGAGGTGTCCCTGCCATGGCAGGGGGGCTGGAACTAGATGACCTTTAACGTCCCTTCCAACCCAAACCATTCTATGATTCTATGAACTCCCTTGACAGTGAGCCAACCAGTCTCTTAGCACTCCACCTGGCAAGAAATACCTACCTCCACCAAATGCCCTGCTTCAGAGATGGGGGTTTCTCCTTTCCTTCCCCTCACCTCCTTCCACATCCCTCTTCCTCTTTCCAAATCCTCATATAGCCCTCCTGGCTTTCACTCTCAGTTCCCCTTCTCCAGCTGATCCTCAAAGTGGCTACACCTAGTCAAAAACCTAGCGGTGACATTTAAAACAGCTTTACACTTCACCATGAAACGTGGAGAGGAGGGAAAAAAAAAAAAAAATAAGAGAAAAAAACTACTGCTCTTACAGAGATTATTTCCAGCACCCGGTAAATTTGGCCTTTGATCCTTAGTAAGCTTTTTCTCCAACCAAAAATACTAGACCACAAATGAGGTAACAGCCAAATGTGCAAGGTGTCACCACAACTTGGAGCCACCCCAAGTGTTATGGATTGTCCCATTTTACACTCTGCCATAGAATCGCAGAATCACTCAGGTTGGAAAAGACCTCTAGGATCACCTAGTCCAACCTTCTTTGAACATCTCCCTAAACCCTAGACCATGTCTTGAAGCTCCACATCTACCCATTTTTTTAACACCTCCAGGGATGGTGACTCCACCACCTCCCTGGGCAGCCTGTTCCAGTGCCTAATCACTCTTTTAGTGAAGAAGTTCTTCTTGATATCCAATCTAAACCTCCCCTGGTGCAACTTGAGGCCACTCCT